>JAXCGZ010022672.1:92500-122500 GCA_037179515.1 Halocaridina rubra | reverse complement strand
TATATATATATATATATATATATATATATATATATATATATATATATATATATATATATATATATATATATATATATATATATATATATATATATATATATATATATATATATATATATATATATATATATATATATATATATATATATATATATATATATATATATAGAGAGAGAGAGAGAGAGAGAGAGAGAGAGAGAGAGAATGCATAACTACGTTAAAGTCTAAGAAACTGATATATCATTAAATGAGCAAACTAGAGTGACATAGCTAGATACCAGTATCTATTCTAGATAGTTATTAAATAGAAATTTCTAGCTCAGTAATGATATAAATTGCCAGGTATAAATTCAGCCATCTTACTTACTTCAGGTCATCTAAATTTTTAGAGAGAAACCAATGGATTCTGTCCTTGGTTTTCGTGCCGAACACCATAAGGTTGTTAGGATCTGTATTTTTGGGCAAATCGGGTCGATTGGGAACGTACAAGGCAAAAGGACCAGCAGCAATCATTTCCGGAGCTTCCTAATAAAACGAATAAAAAAAAATTAGGAACATGAAGCACGGAAGACGAGAGAATCAGCAGTGATTATATCTCGAGCTACCTATAAAATCATATCAAAATTAGAAAAATACAAGAAAAAGGACCAGTAATGATCATTCCGGACGCCTCCTAATGATAAAATAAATAGAAATAGGCCCACAGGGCAAGCGAGACAAAGGTGATCATTTCGGGAGCTTCCTGAAATGTAAATATAGTAGCAACATATACGAAAAAAGATCAGCAAAGATCATATCAGAAGATGCCTGTTAAAACATAAAAATCTGAGACCCGATTTCTTAAACAGTGTACACCTAGGATACCATATTGTTAGTTAGCTAGGCACAAAAAGAGATTTCATAAACAGCGTCAGATGCGTTTATGAAATATATTTGCGTGTGTCTAGCTAACTAACAATATGGTATCCTAGGTTTACACTGTTTAAGAAATCGGGGCTTTGACCATACATGCAGGACCTAAAATGCAGGCAGCGAAGATCTCAGAAGCTTCCTGTAAAAACATAAGGAAAAACATATATAGAAAAACGAGGCAAAAGAACCAGCAACCTGACATAATTTACACCGAGTAAAAGTGAAGAAAAATTTCGTTAATTTTATGCGATGATTAGGACAAGGCTTACAATGTCGGAAAGGATTGCAATCTTTTATTAAATCCAAACTTAGTTAAAAGTGGACAACAATGGTACACAGAATACTGGGATGATTGAGGTTATTACATGAGCAAATGAATAAGCCAAATGTTAAATAATTCAAAATGTATTTTGAAGAAAGAAAGATGAGGTTGGATCATAGTTAAGACAATTACAACTGCATGTATAATAACATATTTACAGCAAATATAATTATTAAATACCTCACTAAATTTCATCATTCATTTATCGAGAGAATAAGGAGGAGGAGGGGGAGGAAGGAGGAGTATATAAAGAAGGTTAAGAAGGAAGTAAGGAGTAGTAAGTGTTAAAGAGTATATAGTAATTATACAGTAGTATAACCACAAGTTTTTTTTTTTTTTTTAACCGGAACAGGCAAAAAAAAAAAAAACATCTCATCAGTCCCGGGCATCAAAGAAAACTTTAAGACGAAGAAGAAGTAGAAGATTAAGGACAAAGCAGAAATTGAGAATGATACACAATAGCAAAGGGACAAGCTGAAAGAATAGTAAAAGTATTGGTGACCTAGTGATGTGGCAGGATTAGGTATTAGAATAAAGAAAAGACAGAAGGTGGAAGAGAGTTCCATAGTCTGGAGGTGGATGGGCAGAGAGAGAGAGAGAGAGAGAGAGAGAGAGAGAGAGAGAGAGAGAGAGAGAGAGAGAGAGAGAGAGAGAGAGAGAGAGAGAGAGAGAGAGAGAGAGAGAGAGAGAGAGAGAGAGAGAGAGAGAGAGAATTACTGTTCGAAAAAAGAGAGTTTGATATTAAGCCCTGAGATAACAAAAGATCCGCTTTTTGAAGGAAGATAGGTTATAAGAATTAGGAAAGACAGAAAGTTTAATATACACCAAGTGGTATATCTATATTCTATATCAGATTGTTTCCCTATCATGGAATGCTGTAAGAAAAACATATCGTGTTTTACCTTGAGTGTGATGCCGCCCAAGAGATCACTTTCGTCATGTTCTTTGTACCATTCCAGAGTAGAATCTTCATGGAGTACCACCCACTCCTCCCTCCAGTTTGACCCAATTAGCCTCTCTGTTAATTTATGGAATAAATATATTTTAGGTGCTATTTGAAGAGCAGATAGTAAATTTAAATACAATAAACAATTAGAAGAGAAAAAAGAGAAAAGCCGAAATCTGGTAAGTGCTGTTTTACTTTGTAAAAAAATTCTGAGAGCACAACTACAAGGACTTTCGCTTTCCCTTATCGAACATTAAGAAAGACAAATTAGAGGGGGCACCATCTTTCACCAGCTCCCAGATATCAAGTAGTAGTAGAAGTAAAATATTAAAAGTAAAGTGTGCCCTCGAAAGATTACCAACTTTGTTTCACAGTCAAAAAAATTAAAAAATTCTTAACAGTGCCTGCGCCCTAATACATCTAGGATGGGGTAGCACAAACTACCTAATTGAGCTTTCGGGAAAAAGCCTTATGCTCGTAACTCCCCGTCTCATGGTCGGTTTCATTTTTGTACTCAGTGATACTTATCATATTTGTCCTTACAACTACGAATTGAGTTAGCATTAAGTACCTCTTCGCTTAGCAAATTCCAGTAATCAACTACTCTTACACTGAAAAAAGTACTTCCTTGCACCCTGAAAAGAAGTGTTCTTTTGAAGCTTCAAACTATGACCTCTACTTCTAGTGCCAGCCATATCAAAATATCGATCCCTATCTATTCTGTCAAAACCATGAGGAAATTTCAAACCCGTCACCATATTCCCCCTCATTCTTCTATCTTCCAGTAATCCCCACACATCTGACAAATCTCAACAATCTCCATCTCTATTTATATTACTTTGTTTTCTTCGTGCCCAGGCCCGATGAGGGCAGTTTTATTTTCATTTTTATTATGCCAGTCATGGTGTCGCTAAAAAAAAAAAAATGGTAAAGTAAATTCCCTCAGCCTTTCCCTACAACTGAGATTGCGTACTTCTGGCACCAGTTTTGTGGCATACCTCTGAACTTTTCAGCTTATTTATGTGATTTTTCAAGTGTGGATTCCAAGAGGGGGCTTTTGTCCATAAGTCTGAAGGCTACCCTTACATTTACTAAGAAAGCATATGCTGCCCTTACCATGCCATATATATGCATTTCCGGACACAAAGCTGTCATTATGTTTACTACTAGGTCTATCTTATTCTCCGTCTTTTGAAGTTCTGCTCCTGCTATTGAACATCCAGGCTTGGGCCTTCTCACACGTGTACCCTTTTTCAGTATCTTACATTCTGAGATTGAATCCATTAGCCACTTTTCTGACCACTCATGAGAACTATTTAGGTCTTCCTGAAATTCTCTACCATTATTCTTGTCTCATACTCTCTTCACAATCTTTGCATCATCTGCAAACATATTCAAGAATGAATTTACAGACTTAGGAAGGTCATTTACATATATAAGGAACAAATGTGGCCCTAAATTTGTACCCTTTGGAACCCTACTACTAACCCTTCTCCATTCAGACACAGAGTGTCTTACTCTAACCTTCTGTTCCCTTCCTTTTAAGTAATTTTATATCCATTCTAAGACATTTCCACCTATTCTCACCACTACTTGCAGCTTCTTAATAAGTCTCCCTTGCGGGACCGCATCAAAAGCTTTCTGGAAATCGTGGAATATGCAATCTGCCCAGCCCTCTCTTTCCTGTAAGATCAGACTTACATATCATAAAATTCTAATAAGTTTGTTACTGCTGATCTGCCTTATCTGAAGCCATGTTGTCTCACAGACAAAAAGTTGAAGGATCACAAGTGAAGAGAGATGTTTTTCTAAGTATTTTCTCTATAACCTTGCAAACTATGTGGTCAATGAAACAGGCCAATCGCTTGGAGCTATATCCCTCATTACTTTTTTGAAGATAGGTACTACGTTTGCTTGCTTCCAGCATCTTGGAATCTCTCCAGATTTCAGTGACATTTTAAATATAATATACAGTGCCACTGTTATTAGTTAAGCATATTTCTTGAGTACATAAGGGGATATATCATCAGGACCTGTAGCTTTATGGGCATCTAGGTCCATCATTGCTTTGCATACCTCTGTGGCTTAAAAGATGATGTTCCCTAATACCGGCCCATGAGGTACTATCTCTACAATCTGAGGGGGTGGAGAATTTTCTGCATTAAATACTGACTGAAACCCCTTGCTCAATACCTCACAGGTCTCTTCATCCACCTCAGCGATGATTCCATCCGCTCTCTTTAACTTTAAGACTAGTTCTTTGATGTTCAGTTTTCCTCTGATAATGCTGTGAAAAAGTTTCGGATTTTCTTTAGCCTTCCTGGTGATATCCCTTTCATAATCTCTCTCTGCCTCTCTTCTTTTATTTAGGTAGTCATTTCTTGTTCTTTTATAAGTTTGCCAAGTATTTATGTTGTTTATAAATTCTTATTTCTAATTCATTCTTTTCCCTTTCCAGCTTTTTCATTTGTTTTTCTGGTTCTTTTCTCTTTTCCCCTTGTGCCTTATTAGATTCCTCTAAAGTTCTTAGTATCACTCTAAGTGATTAATTCTCTTTTATCTCTCTATCCGTATTCTGAATTTTATCTTCCACATTCGTTACAAGGGTCTCAAGGTCCCTGACTTTATGTTTCAGGCTCCTAAGAGCTACTCTCCCTAATACAGCCCCCAAAGATCCTCTACCACCCCTAACCCAACTATTTGATGGGGGAGTTAGAGACAGACATGGTTTCATTTTGACATTTTGGGGTTCACCGAACACAGATAACACACAAAAGTTTTTATTTAACCTCACACAGAATTGCTATATCTTATTAATTGCACTAATTTAGTTACTTAGTTAACCTCTTCAGCAAAACAGTTTCCTAGTAACACACATCCTAACTAAAAAACTTAACTTTGGTAATAAAAAAACAAAACAAATGCAAAAGCCCACATGAAGAAAGCTTGATTATGCACCCGAGGAAAAAACACTTAATGCTTTGAAAACCTGTTTCTGAGATATTTTGCTCTTAATTGTTGAACCAATCATTTCAGAAGTAAAAGATTTGTCAATTATTAACCAATAAAAGTTAGCGAACTATATATATATATATATATATATATATATATATATATATATATATATATATATATATATATATATATATATATATATATATATATATATATATATATATATATATAATATATAAATACACACACAAACACACACAAACACTGAGTCACTAAATAGCACTTATATGAAGATATAAAAAAAAAAATTCTGTGTGAAGCTAAATTAGAAGTTTTTCTCTTTTCTTTTGTTTCCTCTTTCTCGTCTTCTTTCTATATTCTGTGAGAGGGAGAACATAAAAATGTCGGGAGAAGGGGTAGTCATCAGGGGACTTAAACAGAGAATCAAGAAGTTAGAGGAAATGGTTATAAGCCTTGATGATAAAATTCGGAATATGGATGGAGAAATGAAAGAGAATGAAACACTCAGAGAACAAATAAGATCTTTGGAGGAGGCAAATAAAGCACAAGGGCAGGAGAGAAAGGAACTAGAAAAAAGAATAAAGAAGCTGGAAGGGGAAAAGAGTCAACTAGAATCTAGAATTTCTAAACAAGAAGATAAAAACAAACAGCTGAATGACAACCTAAAGGAATTAGATGTTAGTTCACTGCTCTCTTCTGAGAGAGACGAGATTGCTGCTTGGAATGTCCAGATTAAGGAAAACATTGAACAGTTCAGAAAAGAGTTCCAGGAGCTGAATATGGAAAATGATGCCATGAAAACGTCCTTTGCTGATGCACTAAAGGGGAATGTGGCAGTAAAAGAGGCTGTAAAGGTGGTGGCTCTGGAAAACATACAAACAGTTGACTATAAAGAGACAGTAATCGAAAAAATGAAAGACGTTGTGATGGAAAGGGCAAACCCACTCATCAGACAGGCACTTGATAAGGAGAAGACAGTGGTAATCTCAGGCATAAGTGAATCCCAGGAGCCAACATGGCAAGGGAGACTTGAAGAAAATAAAGCTAGCGTTGTAGACCTGATAAGAAAGCTTGGAGTAGTATGTGGTCCTGAGGATATTGTAAACATACACCAACTAGGTAAATATTCGAGGGAAGGAAAGCCGAGACCAACAAAAGTAACCTTTGAGAGAGGGGAAACATGTAGGGAAATATTGTTGAGAAAAAAAAAGTCTAAAAGACCTTCAAGAATGCAAAGAAGTGTTCATTAGACAATACAGAACACAGGAAGAGATGGGAAAGATCAAAAACTTGTTGCAAGAGGCAAGAAGGTTAAATGATGAAAGAAATGAAGAACAGAAGAAAAATTTTCGTTACAAAATACTTCCAGACAAAGGGGAGATAAAGAAGATAATGACAGAAGATCAGGGGATGGGGCCTCATTAAGATTGTTATACACAAATGCTGATGGATTAGCTGGTAAGGCAGTAGAATTAAAAGATAGGATTCACAACAGTAAGGCAGATATAGTAGCAATTACAGAGACTAAGTTGAGTAAGGACATAAACAGTGTCACAGTTTTTCCTAATGGCTTCAGAATACTAAGGGTTGAAAGATGTGAGAGGACTGGTGGAGGGATAGCACTGCTCATAAGTGAGAGGATTCAAGTTGAAGAAATAAGCTTGGCTATAGAAAGTGAGTTCAAGGAATTTCTTGTTGCTCGCATAAATACTGGGTCAGAGAGCATTATAATAACTGTTGTATACAACCCACCAAGGAACCAAAATAGGCTTGAAATTTATGAGGAAAGTCATATAGGTACTATTGAAGTCATAAACTCAGTTGTTAACATGGCACGGGAGAAAAAATGTAGGATTTTGATTATGGGAGACTTTAATCATAAATAGATAGATTGGATAAATCTTGACCCACACAGTGGTGAGGACTCATTTGGGGCAAGATTCCTAGATTGCGTACAAGTGAATTTCCTACACCAACATGTAATGGAACCAACAAGAGCCAGGGGTGGGGATGAGCCATCACTACTTGATCTAGTGTTCACAGATAATGTGTTGGATATTGAAAATATTGAGTATGAACCACCAATTGGAAAGAGTGACCACTGTGTGTTGTTGATGGAGTATATCATTGAAGATATTCTTCCTGAGAGTAGAGGCACTGAGGACATGAGGAGGAACTATCGGAAAGGAGATTACATCAAAATGAATGAGCTTTTTGCAGTTATTGACTGGAGAACCTTATTTTACAACAAACCTGTACAAGAAATGTATGCCATCTTTTGTGAGAAATATGGGAAGATAGTAGATTGCTGCATACCTGTCACCAAAGTAGGTGTAATTCATGCCAGAGAGAAATGGTTCGATAATGGGTGTAAAAGAGCTAAGGAGTGGAGAGACAAATGCTGGAAAAGGTATAGGAGGAGAAAAAACATAAATGCCTGGCAAACCTACAAAAGAGCAAGAAATGACTACCTAAGTAAAAGGAGAGAGGCAGAGAGAGATTATGAGAGGGACATCACCAGGAAGGCTAAAGAAAATCCCAAGCTTTTCCACAGCTTTATCAGAGGAAAACTGAAGGTAAAAGAACAGGTTTTAAGGCTAAAGAGAGCGGATGGAAGCATCACTGAGACGGACGAAGAGATCTGCAAAGAATTGAACAAGGAGTTTCAGTCAGTATTTACAGTAGAAAATACCCCACCCCCTCAGATTGCAGTGATAGAAGCTCAAGGGCCGGTATTAGAGAACATCAACCTTACAGCCACAGAGGTATGCAAAGCGCTGATGGATTTAGATGTTCATAAAGCTACAGGTCCTGATGACATATCCCCTCATGTGCTTAAAAAATGCGCAAACACAATATCAGTGGCACTAAGTATCATATTTAAGGAGTCACTGGAGTCGGGGGAGATTCCAAGATGCTGGAAACAAGCAAATGTGATACCTATCTTCAAAAAGGGAAGGAGGGATACGGCTCTGAACTATAGACCAGTTTCCTTGACCAGCATAGTTTGCAAAGTTATGGAGAAACTACTAAGGAAACATATCTCTCTTCACTTGGAATCCTTCAACTTTTTGTCAGTGAGGCAACATGGCTTCAGAGAAGGTAGATCAACAGTAACAAACTTATTAGAATTTTATGATGAGGTAAGCCAAATCTTACAGGAAAGAGAGGGCTGGGCAGATTGCATATTCCTAGACTTCCAGAAAGCGTTTGACACTGTTCCACATGGGAGACTTATTAGGAAGCTGCAATCAATGGCTAGAATAGGTGGAAATGTCTTGGAATGGATAAAAACTTACTTAGAAGGAAGGGAACAGAGGGTTAGAGTAAGACACTCAGTGTCTGAATGGAGAAGAGTTAGTAGTGGAGTTCCACAGGGTTCAGTTTTAGGGCCACTTTTGTTCCTTGTATATGTAAATGACCTACCAGAGTCTGTAAATTCATTCATGAATATGTTTGCAGATGATGCAAAGATTGTGAAGAAAGTAAAAAACGAGAACAATGGTAGAGAACTTCAGGAGGATCTAAATAATCTGCATGAGTGGTCAGAAAAGTGGCTAATGAAATTCAATACCTCAAAATGTAAGGTAATGAGAATGGGTACAAGTGCAAGAAGGCCCAAGCTTGACTACTCGGTGGCTGGAGTACAACTTCAAGAGACAGAAAATGAGAGAGATCTAGGAGTAAACATACTGGCAGATTTGTCTCCAGAAATACATATAAATGGCGTAGTAAGGGCAGCATATGCATTCTTATCAAATGTAAGGGTAGCCTTCAGGCACATGGACAAGGAAATGTTCAGAAATATTTATGTAACCTATGTGAGGCCAAAACTTGAATATGCAGCCCCCTTTTGGAATCCGCACTTGAAAAAGCACATAGCTAAGCTTGAAAAAGTTCAAAGACATGCCACGAAACTGGTGCCAGAAATACGCAATCTCGGTTATAATGAGAGGCTGAGGGAATTAGACTTGCCATCACTCGAAGCTAGAAGAGTAAGGGGGGATATGGTGACAGTCTTTAAATTCCTTCATGGTTATGATAGAGTGGATAGGGATCGATATTTCGATATGGCTGGCTCTAGAACTAGAGGTCATAGTTTGAAGCTTCGTAAGAAAAGTTCTTTGCAGGATGTAAGGAAATACTTTTTCAGTGTAAGAGTAGTTGATAATTGGAATTCGCTAAGCGAGGAGGTAGTTAATGCTATCTCAATCCATAGTTTTAAGGACAGGTACGATAAGTATCACTAAGTCTAATATGGAACCGATCAGGAGACGGGAAGATACGAGCTTTGGGCTCTTTCCCGTAAACACAATTAGGTAATCACAATTAGGTAATCACACACACATATATATATATATATATATATATATATATATATATATATATATATATATATATATATATATATATATAAAATATGTATATATATATATATATATATATATATATATATATATATATATATATATATATATATATATATATATATATATATATATATATATATATATATATATATATATATATATATATATATATATATATATATATATATATATATATATATATATATATATATATATATATATATATATATATATATATATATATATATATATATATATATATATATATATATATATATATATATATATATATATATATATATATATATATATATATATATATATATATATATATATATATATACATATATATATATATATATATATATATATATATATATATATATATATATATATATATATATATATATATATATATATATATATATATATATATATACACACAAACACACACACACACACAAACACTCACACACACACACACACACACACACACACACACACACACATATATATATATATATATATATATATATATATATATATATATATATATATATATATATATATATATATATATATATATGATTACCTAATTGTGATTACCTATTTGTGGTTACGGGAAAGAGCCCAAAGCTCGTATCTTCCCGTCTCCTGATCGGTTCCATTTTGTACTTAGTGATACTTATCATACCTATCCTTAAAACTATGGATTGATATACCATTACCTACCTCCTCGCTTAGCAAATTCCAATTATCAACTATTCTTACACTGAAAAAGTATTTCCTTACATCCTGCAAAGAACTTTTCTTACGAAGCTTCAAACTATGACCTCTAGTTCTAGAGCCAGCCATATCAAAATATCGATCCCTATCCACTCTATCATAACCATGAAGGAATTTAAAGACTGTCACCATATCTCCCCTCAATCTTCTAGCTTCGAGTGATGGTAAATCTAATTCCCTCAGCCTCTCATCATAACTGAGATTGAGTATTTCTGGCACCAGTTTCGTGGCATGTCTTTGAACTTTTTCAAGCTTAGCTATGTGCTTTTTCAAGTGCGGATTCCAAAAGGGGGCTGCATATTCAAGCTTTGGCCTCACATAGGTTAAATAAATATTTCTGAACATATCCTTGTCCATGTGCCTGAAGGCTACCCTTACATTTGATAAGAATGCATATGCTGCCCTTACTATGCCATTTATATGTATTTCTGGAGACAAATCTGCCAGTATGTTTACTCCTAGATCTCTCTCATTTTCTGTCTCTTGAAGTTGTACTCCAGCCACCGAGTAGTCAAGCTTGGGCCTTCTTGCACTTGTACCCATTCTCATTACCTTACATTTTGAAGTATTGAATTTCATTAGGCCACTTTTCTGACCACTCATGCAGACTATTTAGATCTTCCTGAAGTTCTCTACCATTGTTCTCGTTTCTTACTTTCTTCACAATCTTTGCATCATCTGCAAACATATTCATGAATGAATTTACAGACTCTGATAGGTCATTTACATATACAAGGAACAAGAGTGGCCCTAAAACTGAACCCTGTGGAACTCCACTACTAAATCTTCTCCATTCAGACACTGAGTGTCTTACTCTAACCCTCTGTTAACTTCCTTCTAAGTAAGTTTTTATCCATTCCAAGACATTTCCACCTATTTTAGCCATTGCTTGCAACTTCCTAATAAGTCTCAAATGTGGAACAGTGTCAAACACTTTCTGGAAGTCTAGGAATATGCAATCTGCCCAGCCCTCTCTTTCTTGAAAGATTCGGCTTACCTCATCATAAAATTCTAATAAGTTTGTTACTGTTGATCTACCTTCTCTGAAGCCATGTTGCCTCACTGACAAAAAGTTGAAGGATTCCAAGTGAAGAGAGATATGTTTCCTTAGTAGTTTCTCCATGACTTTGCAAACTATGCTGGTCAAGGAAACTGGTCTATAGTTCAGAGCCGTATCCCTCCTACCCTTTTTGAAGATAGGTATCACGTTTGCTTGTTTCCAGCATCTTGGAATCTCCCCCGACTCCAGTGACTTTTTAAATATGATACTTAGTGCCACTGATATTGAGTTTGCGCATTTTTTAAGCACATGAGGGGACATGTCATCAGGACCTGTAGCTTTATGAACATCTAAATCCGTCAGCGCCTTGCATACCTCTGTGGCTGTAAGGTTAATATTCTCTAATACCGGCCCTTGAGCTTCTATCTCTGCAATCTGAGGGGGTGGGGTATTTTCTACTGTAAATACTGACTGAAACTCCTTGTTCAATTCTTTGCAGATCTCTTCATCCATCTCAGTGATGCTTCCATCCTCTCTCTTAAGCCTTAAAACCTGTTCTTTTACCTTCAGTTTTCCTCTGATAGAGCTGTGGAAAAGTTTGGGATTTTCTTTAGCCTTCCTGGTGATGTCCTCTCATAGTCTCTCTCTGCCTTTCTTCTTTTACTTAGGTAGTCATTTCTTGCTCTTCTGTAGGTTTGCCAGGCATTTATGTTTTTTCTCCTCCTATACCTTTTCCAGCATTTGTCTCTTCACTCCTTAGCTCTTTTACACTCATTATCGAACCATTTCTCTCTGGCATGAATTACACCTACTTTGGTGAAAGGTATGCAGCAATCTACTATCTTTCCATATTTCTCACAAAAGATGTCATACATTTCTTGTACAGATTTGTTGTAAAATAAGGTTCTCCAGTCAATAACTGCAAAAAGCTCATTCATTTTGATGTAATCTCATTTCAAATAGTTCCTCCTCATGTCCTCAGTGCCTCTACTCTCAGGCAGAATATCTTCAATGATATACTCCATCAACAGCACACAGTGGTCACTCTTTCCAATTGGTGTTTCATACTCAATTTTTTCAATATCCAACACATTATCTGTGAACACTAGATCAAGTAGTGATGGCTCATCCCCACCCCTGGCCCTCGTTGGTTCCATTACATGTTGGTGTAGGAAATTCCCTTGTATGCAATCTAGGAATCTTGCCCCGAATGAGTCCTCACCACTGTGTGGGTCAAGATTTATCCAATCTCTCTTTATGATCAATATCTCCTATAATCAAAATCCTACATTTTCTCTCCCGTGCCATGTTAACAACTGAGTTTATGACTTCAATAGTACCTATATGACTTTCTTCATAAACTTCTAGCCTATTCTGGTTTCTTGGTGGGTTATATACAACAGTTATTATGATAATCTCTGACCCAGTATTTATGCGAGCAACAAGAAATTCCTTGAACTCACTTTCTATAGCCAAGTTTATTTCTTCAACTTGAATCCTTTCACTTATGAGCAGTGCTATCCCTCCACCGGTCCTCTCAGATCTTTCAACCCTTAATATTCTGAAGCCATTAGGAAAAACTGTGACACTGTTTATGTCCTCACTCAACTTAGTCTCTGTAATTGCTACTATATCTGCCTTACTGTTGTGAATCCTATCTTTTAATTCTACTGCCTTACCAGCTAATCCATCAGCATTTGTGTATAACAATCTTAATGAGGCTGCATCCCCTGATCTTCTGTCATTATCTTCTTTATCTCCCCTTTGTCTGGAAGAACTCTGAAATGAAAATTTTTCTTCTCTTCTTCATTTCTTTCCTCATTTAACCCTCTTGCCTCTTGCAACAAGTTTTTGATCTTTCCCATCTCTTCCTGTGTTCTGTATCGTCTAGTTAACACTTGTTTGAATTCTTGAAGGTCTTTTAGACTTTTTTGTCTCAACAGTATTTCCCTACATGTTTCCCCTCTATCAAAGATTACTTTTGTTGGTCTCGGCTTTCCTTCCCTCGAATATTTGCCAAGTTGGTGAATGTTTACAATATCCTCAGAACCACAAACTACTCCAAGCTTTCTTATCAGGTCTACAACCCTAGCTTTATTTTCTTCAAGTCTCCCCTGCCATATTGGCTCCTGGGATTCGCTTATGCCTGAGATTACCACTGTCTGCTCTTTATCAAGGGCCTGTTTAATCATTGGATTTGCCCTTTCCATCACGTCTTTCATTTTTTCGATTACTGTCTCTTTATAGTCAACTGTTTGAATGTTTTCCAGTGCCACCACCTTTACAGCCTCTTTTACTGCCACATTCCCCTTTAGTGCCTCAGCAAAGGAAGTTTTCATGGCATCATGTTCCATATTCAACTCCTGGAACTCTTTTCTAAACTGTTCAATATTTTCCTTAATTTGGACATTCCAAGCTGCAATCTCGTCTCTCTCAGAAGAGAGCAGTGAACTAACATCTAATTCATTTAGGTTGTCGGTCAGCTGTTTGTGTTTATCTTCTTGTTTAGAAATTCTAGTTTCTAGTTCACTCTTTTCCCCTTCCAGTTTCTTTATTCGCTTTTCTAGTTCCCTTCTCTCCTGCCCTTGTGCTTTATTTGCTTCCTCCAAAAGTCTTATTTCCTTTCTGAGTGTTTCATTCTCTTTCATTTCTCTATCCATATTCCGAATTTTATCATCAAGGCTTATAACCATTGCATCTAAATCCTTGATTTTCTGTTTTAGTGTCCTAATAGCTACCCCTCCCCACGACCCATGGGTGGGAGAGGTATGGGACAGAGATAGCCTCATTTTTATGTTTTCCCTCTCACAGAATATAGAAAGAAGAAGAGAAAGAGAAAAAAAAGAAAAAACTTTTATGTAGGCTTTACACAGAATTTTTATATCTTCATATAAGTGCTGTTTAGTGACTCAATTTATCTCCTTTCTGGCAACACACATCTTAACTTAAAAATTTGACTATGGTAATTTGAGGATAAAAAGAAAAAAAAATGCTAATAAAAACAAAAGCAAAAGTCAAACTGCAGGAAAATTCGAATTTGTATCCGAGGAGACACCCACCTGTTTCTGCTATATATTTTTCTTTAACTGATAAACTCACTTGCTAACCAAGATATGTTATCACAGGATCAGACTTTACATTTAACTCAATATATATTCAAAATAAAAAATAGTAAAAGAGAGAGCTAAAAGAAAAAAAAAATTGAAGAAAATAAGACAGCTGTGCTACTTGGCAACTTAACTCAGTACTGTTGACAGGTGTATTTTTGGTATTTATTTAATTATTCAATTATTTCGTGCATCAAACTAACTAACAAATTGATATAAATGGGAAGGATACTGATTTTAACAATATATGGACCCACAGGATCAGGTAAACGGCTTAGAGCTTTCCTCAGTTTACACAAAAATTTAGGTAATGTGATGTGATGGCTTCACCTCTGGCAACTCTTCTAAATTTCCTTAAAGGCAGAACAGGACAGCTTCTTCTCTCTCCCCTCACGAAAATGTTCTCAATTTTTTCCTTTAATATTTTGGTCAGTCTCGTCATACAACAAATATAAGTTTTTTACTCACAATACTCTGCAGGATTTCTTATTTAGGGAAATTATGGTAAAGTTTTCCACTAAGCAATTAGTCACTCAAAAACACAACGAAAAATTTAAGAGATACTGGGATGTGTGAACTGTGTGCGCGCACGCGCGTAATTACCTAATTGTAATTACCTAATTGTGTTTACGGGAAAGAGCTCAAAGCTCGTATCTTCCCGTCTCCTGATCGCTTCCATTTTATACTTAGTGATACTTATCATACCTGTCCTTAAAACTATGGATTGAGATAGCATTAACTACCTCCTCGCTTAGCCAATTCCAATTATCAACTACTCTTACATTGAAAAAGTATTTCCTTACATCCTGCATAGAAAGTTTTCTTACCAAGCTTCAAACTATGACCTCTAGTTCTAGAGCCTGCCATATCAAATAATCGATCTCTACCCACTCTATCATAACCATGAAGGAATTTAAAGACTGTCAACATATCCCCCCCAATCTTCCAGCTTCAAGTGATGGTCAGTCTAATTCCCTCAGCCTCTCATCATAACTGAGATTGCGTATTTCTGGCACCAGTTTCGTGGCATGTCTTTGAACTTTTTCAAGCTTACCTCTGTGCTTTTTCAAGTGCGGATTCCAAAAGGGGGCTGCATATTCAAGTTTTGGCCTTACATAGGTTACATAAATATTTCTGAACATTTCCTTGTCCATGTGCCTGAAGGCTACCCTTACATTTGATAAGAATGCATATGCTGCCCTTACTATGCCATTTATATATATTTCTGGAGACAAATCTGCCAGTATGTTTACTCCTAGATCTCTCTCATTTTCTATCTCTTGAAGTTATACTCCAGCCACCGAGTAGTCAAGCTTGGGCCTTCTTGCACTTGTACCCATTCTCCTTTCCTTACATTTTGAAGTATTGAATTTCATTAGTCACTTTTCTGACCACTCATGCAGACTATTTAGATCTTCCTGAAGTTCTCTACCATTGTTCTCGTTTCTTACTTTCTTCACAATCGTTGCATCATCTGCAAACATATTCATGAATGAATTTACAGGCTCTGGTAGGTCATTTACATATACAAGGAACAAAAGTGGCCCTAAAACTGAACCCTGTGCAACTCCACTACTAACTCTTCTCCATTCAGACACCGAGTGTCTTACTCTAACCCCCTGTTAACTTCCTTCTAAGTAAGTTTTTATCCATTCCAAGACATTTCCACCTATTCTAGCCACTGCTTGCAGCTTCCTAATAAGTCTCCCATATGGAACAGTGTCAAACACTTTCTGGAAGTCTAGGAATATGCAATCTGCCCAGCCCTCTCTTTCCTGTAAGATTCGGCTTACCTCATCATAAAATTCTAATAAGTTTGTTACTGTTGATCTACCTTCTCTGAAGCCATGTTGCCTCACTGACAAAAAGTTGAAGGATTCCAAGTGAAGAGAGATATGTTTCCTTAGTAGTTTCTCCATAACTTTGCAAACTATGCTGGTCAAGGAAACTGGTCTATAGTTCAGAGCCGTATCCCTCCTTCCCTTTTTGAAGATAGGTATCACATTTGCCTGTTTCCAGCATCTTGGAATCTCCCCTGACTCCAGTGACTTTTTAAATATGATACTTATTGCCACTGATATTGAGTTTGCGCATTTTTTATGTACATGAGGGGATATGTCATCAGGACCTGTAGCTTTATGAACATCTAACTCCATCAGCGCCTTGCATACCTCTGTGGCTGTAAGGTTAATATTCTCTAAAACCGGCCCTTGAGCTTCTATCTCTGCAATCTGAGGGGGTGGGGTACTTTCTATTGTAAATACTGACTGAAACTCCTTGTTCAATTCTTTGCAGATCTCTTCATCCGTCTCAGTGATGCTTCCATCTGCTCTCTTAAGCCTTAAAACCTGTTCTTTTACCTTCAGTTTTCCTCTGATAAAGCTGTAGAAAAGCTTGGGATTTTCTTTAGCCTTCCTGGTGATGTCCCTCTCATAGTCTCTCTCTGCCTCTCTCCTTTTACTTACTTAGTCATCTTCTTGCTCTTTTGTAGGTTTGCCAGGCATTTATGTTTTTTCTCCTCCTATACCTTTTCCAGCATTTGTCTCTTCACTCCTTAGCTCTTTTACACTCATTATCGAACCATTTCTCTCTGGCATGAATTACACCTACTTTGGTGAAAGGTATGCAGCAATCTACTATCTTTCCATATTTCTCACAAAAGATGTCATACATTTCTTGTATAGATTTGTTGTAAAATAAGGTTCTCCAATCAATAGCTGCAAAAAGCTCATTCATTTTGATGTAATCTCCTTTCGGATAGTTCCTCCTCATGTCCTCAGTGCCTCTACTCTCAGGCAGAATATCTTCAATGATATACTCCATCAACAGCACACAGTGGTCACTCTTTCCAATTGGTGTTTCATACTCAATTTTTTCAATATCCAACACATTATCTGTGAACACTAGATCAAGTAGTGATGGCTCATCCCCACCCCTGGCCCTCATTGGTTCCATTACATGTTGGTGTAGGAAATTCCCTTGTACACAATCTAGGAATCTTGTCCCGAATGAGTCCTCACCACTGTGTGGGTCAAGATTTATCCAATCTATCTCTTTATGATTAAAATCTCCCACAATCAAAATCCTACATTTTCTCTCCCGTGCCATGTTAACAACTGAGTTTATGACTTTAATAGTACCTATATGACTTTCTTCATAAACTTCTAGCCTATTCTGGTTCCTTGGTGGGTTATATACAACAGTTATTATAATGCTCTCTGACCCAGTATTTATGCGAGCAACAAGAAATCCCTTGAACTCACTTTCTATAGCCAAGTTTATTTCTTCAATTTGAACCCTTTCACTTATGAGCAGTGCTATCCCTCCACCAGTCCCCTCAGATCTTTCAACCCTTAATATTCTGAGGCGTGTGTGTGTGTGTTTCTTCCTAAACACGCTCCAGAAGGTTAGTAATCCAACAAATTCATCTTACCCCATAAACTACTTTGCAAGTTTCATTTAGAAATCCATGAGCAATTATATTAAACATTTTGAACATTGGCCTTAATAAACAGATAAAAATTACGGCCAGAAAGATCCCTAGTAAGAAGAAGAAAATCTTACACAAGATGCAAGAATATTGACGTACATTAGCCTACTGTTATGAAAGCCATACCGTTAGCCTCCTCTTTCCATCATAAGATAAAATCTCTCAGAACAAAATGATTCATTCATAACCTTAGACGTGCGTGAATATACAATAGTTGTAGTCTAATAACAGTCCACATACCTCATTCGCAAGCCTAGAAAATGTTTGGGCAACATTTGCTACGAGCGTTTTCACTTCGCAAATTACTGTTGATTGCTGTTCCCTTACTCTACTGTTTATACATTGAATTTATTACTATTCGACGTAGTTTGATTACAAAGCAAAAGGTACCAATGGCATTAATTAATTAGAGTCAATGGAGACAAAGAACAAAATCACAAGGTATTGTTAGACACTCGACATCAATGGCATACACTCGTACATGCATAACATCACAACAAAGAAACTTCTATTTTTAGCAATTGATACAGAGAAATTGTGTGGTACATCATGCAGATTAACCTCTTTGCTACTTCTTTTTCATAGACTACATCTTTTATGAGTACAAAAGCTTTATTATATATCTATCTATCTATCTATCTATCTATCTATCTATCTATCTATCTATCTATCTATCTATCTATATATATATATATATATATATATATATATATATATATATATATATATATATATATATGTGTGTGTGTGTGTGTGTGTGTGTGTGTGTGTGTGTGTGTGTGTGTGTGTGTGATTACCTAATTGTGATTACCTAATTGTGTTTACGGGAAAGAGCCCAGAGCTCGTATCTTCCCGTCTCCTGATCAGTTCCATTTTATACTTAGTCATACTTATCATACCTGTCCTTAAAACTATGGATTGAGATAGCATTAACTACCTCCTCGCTTAGCCAATTCCAATTATCAACTACTCTTACACTGAAAAAGTATTTCCTTACATCCTGCAAAGAAGTTTTCTTACGAAGCTTCAAACTATGACCTCTAGTTCTAGAGCCAGCCATATCGAAATATCGATCCCTATCCACTCTATCATAACCATGAAGGAATTTAAAGACTGTCACCATATCCCCCCTCACTCTTCTAGCTTCGAGTGATGGTAAGTCTAATTCCTTCAGCCTCTCATCATAACCGAGATTGCGTATTTCTGGCACCAGTTTCGTGGCATGTCTTTGAACTTTTTCAAGCTTAGCTATGTGCTTTTTCAAGTGCGGATTCCAAAAGGGGGCTGCATATTCGAGTTTTGGCCTCACATAGGTTACATATATATTTCTGAACATTTCCTTGCCCATGTGCCTGAAGGCTACCCTTACATTTGATAAGAATGCATATGCTGCCCTTACTATGCCATTTATATGCATTTCTGGAGACAAATCTGCCAGTATGTTTACTCCTAGATCTCTCTCATTTTCTGTCTCTTGAAGTTGTACTCCAGCCACCGAGTAGTCAAGCTTGGGCCTTCTTGCACTTGTACCCATTCTCATTACCTTACATTTTGAAGTATTGAATTTCATTAGCCACTTTTCTGACCACTCATGCAGATTATTTAGATCCTCCTGAAGTTCTCTACCATTGTTCTCGTTTTTTACTTTCTTCACAATCTTTGCATCATCTGCAAACATATTCATGAATTAATTTACAGACTCTGGTAGGTCATTTACATATACAAGGAACAAAAGTGGCCCTAAATCTGAAATCTGTGGAACTCCACTACTAACTCTTCTCCATTCAGACACTGAGTGTACTCTAACCCTCTGTTCCCTTCCTTCTAAGTAAGTTTTTATCCATTCCAAAACATTTCCACCTATTCTAGCCATTGATTGCAGCTTCCTAATAAGTCTCCCATGTGGAACAGTGTCAAACGCTTTCTGGAAGTCTAGGAATATGCAATCTGCCCAGCCCTCTCTTTCCTGTAAGATTCGGCTTACCTCATCATAAAATTCTAATAAGTTTGTTACTGTTGATCTACCTTCTCTGAAGCCATGTTGCCTCACTGACAAAAAGTTGAAGGATTCCAAGTGAAGAGAGATATGTTTCCTTAGTAGTTTCTCCATAACTTTGCAAACTATGCTGGTCAAGGAAACTGGTCTATAGTTCAGAGCCATATCCCTCCTTCCCTTTTTGAAGATAGGTATCACATTTGCTTGTTTCCAGCATCTTGAATCTCCCCTGACTCCAGTGACTTTTTAAATATGATACTTAGTGCCACTGATATTGAGCTTGCGCATTTTTTAAGCACATGAGGGGTTATGTCATCAGGACCTGTAGCTTTATGAATATCTAAATCCATCAGCGCTTTGCATACCTCTGTGGCTGTAAGGTTGATGTTCTCTAATACCGGCCCTTGAGCTTCTATCACTGCAATCTGAGGGGGTGGGGTATTTCCTACTGTAAATACTGACTGAAACTCCTTGTTCAATTCTTTGCAGATCTCTTCATCCGTCTCAGTGATGCTTCCATCTGCTCTCTTTAGCCTTAAAACCTGTTCAGTTTTCCTCTGATAAAGCTGTGGAAAAGCTTGGGATTTTCTTTAGCCTTCCTGGTGATGTCCCTCTCATAGTCTCTCTCTGCCTCTCTCCTTTTACTTAGGTAGTTATTTCTTGCTCTTTTGTAGGTCTGCCAGGCATTTATGTTTTTTCTCCTCCTATACCTTTTCCAGCATTTGTCTCTCCACTCCTTAGCTCTTTTACACCCATTATCGAACCATTTCTCTCTGGCATGAATTACACCTACTTTGGTGACAGGTATGCAGCAATCTACTATCTTCCCATAATTCTCACAAAAAATGTCATACATTTCTTGTACAGACTTGTTGTAAAATAAGGTTCTCCAGTCAATAACTGCAAAAAGCTCATTCATTTTGATGTAATCTCCTTTCGGATAGTTCCTCCTCATGTCCTCAGTGCCTCTACTCTCAGGAAGAATATCTTCAATGATATACTCCATCAACAACACACAGTGGTCACTCTTTCCAATTGGTGGTACATACTCAATTTTTTCAATATCCAACACATTATCTGTGAACACTAGATCAAGTAGTGATGGCTCATCCCCACCCCTGGCCCTTGTTGGTTCCATTACATGTTGGTGTAGGAAATTCCCTTGTAGGCAATCTAGGAATCTTGCCCCGAATGAGTCCTCACCACTGTGTGGGTCAAGATTTATCCAATCTATCTCTTTATGATTAAAGTCTCCCATAATCAAAATCCTACATTTTTTTTCCCGTGCCATGTTAACAACTGAGTTTATGACTTCAATAGTACCTATATGACTTTCCTCATAAACTTCAAGCCTATTTTGGTTCCTTGGTGGGTTGTATACAACAGTTATTATAATGCTCTCTGACCCAGTATTTATGCGAGCAACAAGAAATCCCTTGAACTCACTTTCTATAGCCAAGTTTTTTTCTTCAACTTGAATCCTCTCACTTATGAGCAGTGCTATCCCTCCACCAGTCCTCTCAGATCTTTCAACCCTTAGTATTCTGAAGCCCTTAGGAAAAACTGTGACACTGTTTATGTCCTCACTCAATTTAGTCTCTGTAATTGCTACTATATCTGCCTTACTGTTGTGAATCCTATCTTTTAATTCTACTGCCTTACCAGCTAATCCATCAGCATTTGTGTATAACAATCTTAATGAGGCCCCATCCCCTGATCTTCTGTCATTATCTTCTTTATCTCCCCTTTGTCTGGAAGAACTCTGTAATGAAAATTTTTCTTCTCTTCTTCATTTCTTTCATCATTTAACCTTCTTGCCTCTTGCAACAAGTTTTTGATCTTTCCCATCTCTTCCTGTGTTCTGTATCGTCTAATGAATACTTCTTTGAATTCTTGAAGGTCTTTTAGACATTTTTTTCTCAACAATATTTCCCTACATGTTTCCCCTCTCTCAAAGGTTACTTTTGTTGGTCTCGGCTTTCCTTCCCTCGAATATTTACATAGTTGGTGTATGTTTACAATATCCTCAGGACCAAATACTACTCCAAGCTTTCTTATCATGTCTACAACCCTAGCTTTATTTTCTTCAAGTCTCCCCTGCCATGTTGGCTCCTGGGATTCGCTTATGCCTGAGAGTACCACTGTCTTCTCCTTATCAAGTGCCTGTCTGATGAGTGGGTTTGCCCTTTCCATCACAACGTCTTTCATTTTTTCGATTACTGTCTCTTTATAGTCAACTGTTTGAATGTTTTCCAGTGCCACCACCTTTACAGCCTCTTTTACTGCCACATTCCCCTTTAGTGCATCAGCAAAGGAAGTTTTCATGGCATCATTTTCCATATTCAGCTCCTGGAACTCTTTTCTGAACTGTTCAATGTTTTCCTTAATCTGGACATTCCAAGCAGCAATCTCGTCTCTCTCAGAAGAGAGCAGTGAACTAACATCTAATTCCTTTAGGTTGTCATTCAGCTGTTTGTTTTTATCTTCTTGTTTAGAGATTCTAGATTCTAGTTGACTCTTTTCCCCTTCCAGCTTCTTTATTCTTTTTTTCTAGTTCCTTTCTCTCCTGCCCTTGTGCATTATTTGCTTCCTCCAAAGATCTTATTTGCTCTCTGAGTGTTTCATTCTCTTTCATTTCTCCATCCATATTCCGAATTTTTTCATCAATATATACCTGTCACTGCCTAACTGTACATCAAAGCTATTAAAGATGGAAAAAATATTAATACTATTTTTTTTATAAATAATTCGTTAATAAAAAATAACACACATTAATATTAAAGATTTATCAGTCAAGCCACATGACCGACTTCTGGGGCTGAAAGGGCCGTAGTGCCATCCACCTAACTCCTCTCGACTCATTTTGATATGGAAACAGCGGGTCACTAATAGTACACTACAAACTGCATCACTGTTTCTAAATAAGGATGTCTGTATTTCAGCTCTACACCTCTCTACTACTACTACTGCTACTCAATTGAGCTATGATTCAATTCAATTTGTTGGGGATTGTAATGCTGATCCACACTCAGGATGAGCAAGGCTTATTCTAACAAATTCTATGCTAAGAAACTCTCTACACAAGTTTTTAAGTTGAAGCTCTGCCAGATGACTCCTATACATTTATGGGGTATGGGAACTCTTAGACCAGATGGTTGGATCATATTACTGGCAAATATCATAAAGATCATGAGATAGATATTTAAATATTAAATGAGCATATTGGCTCTGATCATTTGCTCACTGCCTTCAGCCTGACTGTTAAAAATGCTACTATCCCTTCTGGCGAGGATGTAAACAATTACAGTAGGACATTTTCTTTTGTTAACTGGAGTTCTATGAGACCAGATGATTTTGTAAGAGTAAATAACTATGTTGACAATGTATAAATACTGATAAACTATATGAATTCCTAAGCATGATTGTTGAGAGTGCATATGGGAGCTAAGTAAAACTAGCATAAAACAAAGTAAATTAAAAATGTTCCCAGGATGGAATAGAAATGTTAAACATCTCCAAAGATTGCAGGAGACAAGTATCAGCAGTAGGAGAGAATGGTTAAAATTTTAGATTCACTATAAAATACTGAAATGTTCACTGGTAGAAAACAGTTTAAAGCTGCTCTCAATGAGACCAAGGCAAATGAGATAAGTAAATATGTATGCCTATTGCTCAAAAACATTTCAGGCAGTTTTGGAGAGATGTTCGAAATCTGACATGTATCAACTGGACAAATATCATAGATAGAGAGAGTAATTACGAATCCATTGCTCATCTTTCACTTAAAAAAATTCTTGACTAATCAAGGAAAGGTAAACATAAATGATGAAATACTTTTTCTTAATGAATTAAAAAACAGGTGACACACTGGTAAAAAAAAATCCATAGTGTGAAATCGAGGCATACTTCAAAAACTGATAACATCACTGGGCTCTGGTATGGGGCATGATAAAGTACACACCTCATTACTTAAGAATGCACCAGATAAGTACTTAGACCATTTTGTATTACTTCTGAAGAGTTGTTTTAGTCATCGCTATCTGTCATGCAATAAGCTGAAGGGTGTCATTACTCGGATTATCAAAGACAACAGAGTTAGTGTAAAAGACTCAAGCAACTATCTATCAGTCATGAAGTCATCAAACCTACTAAATATTTTTGAGACATATACCCAATATCTTGTCAGAAATTTTTTTTAATGGTAGGCAGTTTAGCTTTACTCATGGTTTGTCAACAACCGATGCTTGTTTTTTTTTGTTGACGGAAGTATTTCTTGATTTCACAAAATGGAGGAATTCTGGAAATGCAATGACTGTTCATTTATTTAAGATATTTGATACAATTAACAGCTTTTTTACTTGGTGGGAATTTGTTAGAGCAAGCTGTTCTAATTGATGTTGTGTTTTTACTAATGTCTTGCCAGAAAAATCAATCAGCAAATGTTATTTGCAATGGTTTCTCAAGCAGGGGACATTGTATTGGAAGAGGGAGTGAGACAGAGGGCATTCTATCCACTTTTTTATGCAAATTTTACATAGATTCAGTAATTAGTGAGATTGCTTCCATGAACGTTGGCTGTACTATACGCTTGACAGGATTCATTATCATTGCATATGCAGATGATATTATTGTAATTGGCAATTTAGAGTCAGAACTGGAGGTCCTTCAGTCACAGTGTGCAGATTATTCAGTAAGAAAATACTAAAAATGAACAGGGAAAAACTAAATGCATGTTTCTCAGCTGGACTTCTCAACAAAATTGGCCTTCCAATGTCAGACTTAGTGATGACTCTTTGTAGTAGTTGACCATTATAAGTATTTAGTACTTTACATGACCAAAAGGGGTGTAGTACTACGACTGTAAAATTTTATTCAAGTGCCTCTCTTGTTCTATGAAACCTCTCGCACTGTAGCATTGAGGTCCTTTTATTCTTATTCAAATTGTATTGTATGCCAGTGTATAATTTGTGTCATTGGAATTATAAAGATACGTTCAGGAGGTCATTGTATAAAACAATAATAAGATTCTCTACATAAGCAACTTATCGTTGTTTACATGTCAGTAATTTCTTCATAAACATCATATAGCCTTATTTCAGAATAAGTACTATAAAATACTTCATTATTCAGTTTCAGGATAAAAGAACTGAATTTACTGTTCCTAAAATGTGGTTACTTTGCTGCAGCAGTAAGACGAGTATTTAAAAGTGACCATGATGTGGATACTTGGAAATTTGATATTATGACTTTAGAAGCACGAGTTCCCTGGGTGCAAAAAATGAACCTAGAAGGACAGTGCTTTTCCTTTGGATTATAAGAGATATTTATGGTGATTCACCATTACATATGCAATAGCTTCCATTTTATGTTATTCTTATGAGTATACTATTAATAGTGTAAATTTTTTTAAACCTCATTTACAAAGCATATTATAATTCATTTCATGTATGTAATCTGTTGCTGACTCACAAGACATTAACTCTGCATTACTATGCATGTTTATATGAAATAAATATATGAGTATGAATATTAATTACTAATTGAAGGAACCACCTCTCACCCTCGGCCGAACGGTTTGCCGGTATGGTTATTCATGTTTAAAGTCCTTTGAGTGTGAAGGAAACAGGGTAACCTCTCGAGCACCCATCTTTCATCCATCTTTATAATAATAATAATAATAATAATAATAATAATAATAATAATAATAATAATAATAATAATAATAATAATAATAATAATAAAAATAAAACTTTCAGGGGGAACGATAGTATTACTATGGACAATACTTACTTTTGTAGCGCGTCAAGTAACCTTTCTTCACAGGCTTCGCCAAAGCTATGGATAGAAAAGAGAAAAACGGGAGTGTAAAAAAGATTAATATTCACTCTTAGTTAATAAATTTTTGTGGTGTAACATGACATTATCCATGTGATGTCAAGTGTGACCCAAGTGGTGTAGCATAACATTTCCCATGTGGTGTCCTGTGTAAACTGTGTGTTTACAGAGAGATAACAAGATCTATGGTTCAACCCATTGGCCTCTCACACCTCTGTGTCCCTGATCTATGGAGGTCAGAAATGTCTCACATTTCTGTGTTGTTCTCACGAGAACCGAAAGCCAGCCTCTACAACAAACTATACATTGTACATACATACATGTGTACTTGGAAAGATGTATAGGTAAAAAGTGCACATATAGGCACTTATGTTAGAATGTTCCTTGTATCAAACTGGTGTTCCTTTAGTCACACCCCCTCACACTATAGGTGATTGGCTGTCCCCCCTTCTCTGGAAGCTTATCGGTGCAAATGTCACCAAGAATACCACGCCCTGCCATCTTGGTGATACAAAAGAGTCAAAAGCAGTGAGAGTGGAGCAGAGTCTTGTGGGCACGAAAAGGGTTAGGATTTTACCTTATGGGAAAAATAAATGTATAACTAAATAAACTAAGTGTTAGGTATTTCTTGCATATCCATTATCACCTCGCACGTTGTAGCTCTGGTCTGTTAGTGTGGAGAATATCTATACGACACCTCTCTCTCTCTCTCTCTCTCTCTCTCTCTCTCTCTCTCTCTCTCTCTCTCTCTCTCTCTCTCTCTCTCTCTCTCTCTCTCTCTCTTATATATATATATATATATATATATATATATATATATATATATATATATATACTAATAATAATAATAACACTGAACTGCTGCCATACAGTCTAAAATGGTAGGAAAATACCCATTAAAGAAAACAACAAAAAATATTTGAAGTACTTATTAATTTCGTGACCTTATCTGGTCACCTTCTCAAAGTACAATGCCAAGAGATACAGCTAGCAAACAAGAACATATGAAAAGAAGAGAAAAAAACTGTTCCACAAGGGAATTTAGAAGGGATTAGGAGATATCAATGTTAATTACCAGCCGGCGTCAGTCAATAATCCCATACACTGGCAGCAAAGTGAAAATAAAATCAACAACTGACTAAATTGTAAAGGATAAAATATAATAATAATAAGAAAAATAGGGCTTATTATATTTTATTTTTGTTATTATTATTATTATTATTATCATTATTATTATTATTATTATTAGCATGATAGGAATCAATAGTGTTTCATGGGAAAAAATTACAGTTTTGTGCGTTACAAGCACATTGCTCTCATCATTACAGGCTAATCAATCTCTCTCTCTCTCTCTCTCTCTCTCTCTCTCTCTCTCTCTCTCTCTCTCTCTCTCTCTCTCTCTCTCAGGCTGCGAAACAATGAAGAAAACAGAAAAGACAAAATAGCAGCAATCTCTATTCTAAACATTCCATCGAAGTCCTCTCCCCCACAGCCACAGTTGCCAAATAATGCAAGTGCAAGGGTTACAGCTCAAATATATATTCGCATTCCTGGCAACCCCTTTGAGAGAGAGTTACGTAATACACTGACAAATCAAGGCATTCCTTCTGAAGAAGTCTTGATTAAGGAGCTTTCTCGCACACCAAACTGGGTTTCCTTCGCAATAACGATATCGAAAGGATTTGAATATGTGCCTTACAAACTGAATCAATGGCCTACAGGCACAAGTGTCCAGCCATTTCGTGGGAGCAAACAATGGACACAACCTGGGTATTCTACAAAATATCCCAAACTACAGTCATACCAAAATAAACAGCAAAGAGCTAATGGAACAATCCCCTATACGCGAGACTACAGAAAGAGACACGATACAAACCTCTCTTATCGCCGTCCACGCACAAGAGACTTCTCCTGGAGTGATGGCTCTTACAACCCTAGACACTCACCTAGGCATACAAACTTTGGGAAGGCCCGATCATACCACGGCACGTACTCAAACCAGCGTTACACATCCAACGGCAGGCACAGACACCAGGATCCATGGGCTAACCCCAGAACACACTACAATGATGAATTCCCAGCAGAATCACACAGTCGAAACTACAACTATGACTATGGATACCACCCCAATGAAACATGGTAATACCTCGTCTCCTGCTGTTGCTGTTACTGCTGCCGATGTGAAAGTTACTTGTAAATATAATGATAGATTATCTGTCGTACATATAAATGCACAATCCCTGTTATCCCATATACTAGAAATTGAACATATGCTTGTACAAGAAAATATTGATGTTCTTTGCATTAGCGAATCATGGCTGTATCCGTCAATTAATAATGCATTTATTAATATTCCTTCATATAATATTTATCGCTATGACAGTGGTAGAGGTGGAGGTGTATGTTTATATGTTAAAAAATTATTTGAAGGCCACTGAACTAAATCTTGAAACTGAGAAGCACGAAGGAGTGGAAGATAAATGGATCTCTGTCCAACATAAAAAGTTTCCTTCTATTATCATAGGCTGCGTGTACCGCCACCCCAAAGCCTCGGTAACCTCTTTTAGCTATATTTTGGACGTTTTTAAGGAGATAATTTTAAAAAACAAACCAGTTTTTATATATGGCGATTTTAATGATGATCAACTAAAAAGAGAAAATAAAATGAGTAGACTTATTAAGAATTTAAATCTAGAACAGATTATAAATAAACCAACTAGAATCACTCCCACTTCAGTTTCCCAAATCGATCTAGTAATAACAAACTCCAAACATATGATAACTAAGTGTGACGTAATGCCAAGCCCTATAGCAGACCACGAGGAAATTGTAACGTCCCTAAATATTCGCAAACCAAAGAGACAACCAATCTTTAAAACATTCAGATGCTTAAGAAATTATTCACAAGAATTACTTTGTAGTTTACTTATGAATGAAGTACATAAATTAAATGAAATTCTATATACCGATAATATTAATATACAAGTAAATATTTTAACCAGTGTCTTATCATCATGTATAGATCGATGTGCACCACTCGTGACAAGAGAAATATTTCGTCCCCCCGCTCCTTGGATAACAGATGACATAAAAAACATTATGAAAGAAAGAGACAAACTACAAAATGAAGTAAAACTACAAAGAGATAATATCCCTTTAAGAGAAAAGTTTACAGAGCATAAGAAACAAGCAAAATCATTATTAAGTAACAGTAAGAAACAGTATTACAAAAATGAATTTCAAAACGCTAAAGGCAATATCTCTGATACATGGAAAATTGCTAAAACCATGCTTTCCAATAACTGTAATAAAAGTAGTAACATATCAATTATACCCGATGAGGTAGATGTAAGTGCTAAAGCAGAAGAGTTCAATAATTTTTTCGCTGAAGTGGGGAAAAAAACCTTTGAAAAAACAAAAAAAGAAATAATAAATGAAATCAATAATAGTAATGGTGGTAATAATAATGATGATGGTAGTAGTAATAATAATAGAAATGTTGATAATGGTGTAAATAATAATGATGGTGGTAGTAATGGTAATGATAATAGTGATGATGGTAGTAATAATAATAATAATAATGTTAATCTTCAAGAACATAGTGCATTCAATAGAAGTAATGATGTCTTTAACCCTACTACAGTAGATTGTAATACAGTAATCTTAGTAATAAAAAATCTGAAAGACTCTAATGCATATGGATCAGATGGAATTTGTTTTCGTTTTATTAGAGATTCATTATTTGTAATAGCTTATTATCTGACGGTAATAATCAATACTTCCATAGTTACCAATATTTACCCAGATTTATGGAAAAATCCCCATGTAATTCCTGGTTTTAAAAATGGAAATCCTGACGACGTCTCTAACTATAGACCAATCTCTTTACTACCAATTTTATCAAAGATACTTGAAAAGATTGTTGCAAATCAGTTAAGTGAGTTTCTTGAAAAAAATAAACTTATTGCAAAAAGTCAACACGGTTTCAGGCCAAAATTATCAACTGAAACTGCCTTATTGAAAATATCAGATGAAATATACAAAAATATAGATAATAAGAAAATATCATTGCTACTACTACTCGATCTTTCTAAAGCTTTTGATAGTGTACACCATACCATCTTATTAGAAAAATGCAAAAAAATGAACATTGACCCAAGCTGGTTCGAGAACTATTTAAAAAACCGCTACCAGTCAGTCAGAATAAAAGATGTAGTTTCAAGTCGCAAGAAGGTATTGTTTGGGGTCCCTCAGGGATCG
>JAXCGZ010022672.1:57500-90000 GCA_037179515.1 Halocaridina rubra | reverse complement strand
GGAAACAGCCACGGTATATGTATGTATTATTATTTTTATTATTATTATTATTATTATCCTTTACAATTTAGTCAATTAGGCCTATTGATCTTATTTTCCCATTGTGGCCAGTGATTAGGGATTATCAACTGGCCCCAGCTGGTAATTAAGATTCATATCTCTTAAGCCCATTTAAATTCCCTTGTGGGACAAGTCTTTTGTACTTCTTTTCATATGTTCTGGTTTGCTAGCTGTATCTCTTGGCATTGTACTTTGAGAAAGTGGATAGTAGGTTGGCCATGGCACCAGCCACCCGCTGAAAGACTACAACTGAAGGTATTAGGATGCAACTAGGACTGGTGCAGACAGTTCCCGGTTGAGTCTTCCTTCAGGATGGTACTTTCCTCATGCCTACATCTACACTGAATATTCTGGCATATTCATTACACATCTCTTGCTATTCCATTACATTTGACAAGTCAAAACACTCTGCACATCTGTCTCTTTTACTTTCCTTTTCCTCACATTTTGTCATTATTTATGGAAGGTTCACAACTAATGGCCCCCAGTACCCGGCATAGTGGGGTGCGAAGAATCTCCGGGGATCGTGTAGACTCCACCATTGGCTTGAGGGCAGACACGCCTGGTGGTAGTAATGGTTCTGCTCTTAACCTTGCACCTCCCAATAGATCTGCTTCTTTCACTCTTCACTATTCAAACATTCGTGGGCTGAACTCTAATCTTTTGTCTGTGGAACAGCACTTGGGCACTTTCCTCCCTAACCTCCACCTCCTATCTGAAACCCAGTTGTCTATACATGCTTCCACTGACCCTTTCCAAATCTTCCACTATAATCTGTATACTCGTTTTTGTTCCAAAGGTGGGGTCTGTGCTTACTGCAACATTAACACTCCTACTGTGAGGCTCATGGACCTTGAATCTCCTGACTTTGATGTTCACTGGCTAAAAGTCTATCTCTCCACTACCACTATCATCCTTTGCTTCTGCTACTGTTCTCCAAACTCCACCGAGTTTGTGTCTTTCTTTGAATATCTCTCCTCGTGCCATGAGTCCTTGCTATCTTCTCACCCACATGCCTAAGTTCTCTACATTGGAGACTTCAATGCACACCACAGTGAGTGGCTTCATTCTTCTTACACTAATGTGGGAGGAAGCGAGGCTCTTGCTTTCTCTATTACTCACGATCTGGAGCAAATAATCAAACATCCTACTCGCGTTTGTGATCGTCATGAACATGCTGCAAACACTCTTGACCTATTTTTTACTTCTAACCCTTCAAACTACTCTTATTCTGTGCTTTCCCCTCTTGGTAAATCTGACCACTCCATGATCTCTGTCTCTTCCATTTTCACTCCCCCACCACCAATCCCTCCTACTCAACGCCGCCTTTGGCACTTCGAGCGAACCCAATATGAAAATTTGCGTAACTTTCTCTTTGACTTCCCATGGGATGACTACTGCTTTCGGTCCTGCAACCCAGATCGGGTAGTTGTAAAAGTTGCCGAGATTATGACCGCGGGAATGGAGGCGTACATCCCCTCTTCTACAAAAACTTTCTCTCCCCCTAAACCTTGGTTTGACCGTGCCTGCTCCATGGCTATCCAGGCTAGGAATCAGGCTCATCGATCTTACAAAGCCTCTCCTTCCGATTTAACTCACTCTGCTTTTATTATAGCTAGGAATCACAGTACAGCTCAGATTCAGAGGTCTAAGGCTTCCTTTATAAGAAGGAGAGTTGATGACCTTAACTCCTCTCCCACTGACAAATGCTTCTGGTCCTTAGCCAAAAACCTCTCCAAAAACTTCTGTAACTCAAGCTTTCCCCCTCTCATTCGTTCTGATGGTTCTATAGCTTGCTCTCCCACTGACAAAGCCTCTCTCTTTGGCTCTCATTTTTCTGCCAACTCTTCTATCAACGATTCCAGCGCACCTGTTCCTCAGTCTTTTCCCCTCTCTAACCCTATGCCCTCCCTTATCCTTTCTTCACGCAAAGTTCATAAGGTTCTTCACTCACTAAAGACAAACAAGGCATCTGGTCCCGATGGTATCCCTGCAAGGTTCCTTAAGGAGTTTGCAGATGAACTGGCTCCCGTGCTTTGCCGTCTTTTTCGCCTCATTCTGTCAACCAGTATCTATCCTTCATCTTGGAAGCATGCTCTAGTTCAACCTGTTCCTAAGAAGGGTGACCGCTCTATTCCTTCTAACTATCGACCTATTGCTCTAACCTCCTCTATTGCTAAAGTTTTTAAAACTTTGCTTAATGCTCACTTCTTGAAACGCCTTGAATCTAACTCTCTTATCTCCGATCACCAGTACGGCTTCTGCAAGGCAAGATCCACTGGTGATCTAATGTCTTATCTTAATCATGTATGGTCATCTTCTCTGAGGAACTATGGGGAATCCTTTGTCGTCGCTCTTGATATCTCTAAGGCTTTTGACTGAGTCTGGCACAAGGCTCTGTTGGCCAAACTCCCTGCCTATGGCTTTACCCCTTCTTTCTGTTCTCTGATTTCCAGTTTTCTTACTGCCATTCTATATCTGTAGTTGTTGATGGCGTGATATCTAGCCCTTTCTCTGTTTCCAGTGGTGTTCCACAGGGCTTTGTTCTTTCACCTACTCTCTTCCTTCTCTTCATCAATGATCTTCTACAATCCCCATCTTGCCCTCTACTCCATGCCTTTGCTGATGATTCTACCCTTCACTTTTCCTCTGCCTTTTCTTCACAACCTTCATCTGTTACTCGTAATCAATCTCGTATCACTCTTTCTTCTACTCTTAACTCCGATTTGCAGAGAGTATCTGAATGGGGCACTCAAAATTTAGTTAAATTCAATGCCTCCAAGACACAGTTTCTGGCTATCTCTTTATCTTCTTCTCCTCCTGATAACCCTATTGTCTTTGAAACTAATGAAATTTACCCTCTTAACTCTATCAATATATTAGGAATCCATATAGCCTCTAACTTGTCTTGGAGGAATCACATAATCCAAATTTCTAAATCTTCATCCAAAAAATTGGGTTTTTGTTTCGATTTCGTTATTACTATTCCTCATTGCAGTTACTTAAAATTTACAAAGGTCTTATCTGCCCCTGCTTAGAATACTGCTCACACATCTGGGGTGCTTCTTCCTTTACTTATCTTCTTTATAGGGTTGAATCTAAGGCAGTCAGACTCATTAATGATCCTTCTCTTACTTCTAACCTGGATTCTCTCTCTCTTCGCCGTAAGGTATCTTCCCTTTCGCTTTTCTATCGCTACTACTTCCATCGCTGCTCTGATGAGTTGGCGAGTTGCATCCCTCCTCCACTGCCGAGGCCGCGTAACACTCGCCAAGCGGCCTCATCTCACAGGTACTGTGTGGATATTTGTAGCTCACGGATTGGTCGGTGCAGCAACTGCTTCTTCCCATCTACCTCCAGACTCTGGAACTCTCTTCCTCCTTCTATCTTTCCTAATTCTTATGACCTTTCATCCTTCAAAAAACAGATCTATCGTCATCTCAGAGCCTAGTCCTCCATATCTCTGGGTCCTCTTTACTTTGACTGTTTTTTTTCTGTCTGTCGTTTTCCTTTGTGTGATACTACCTCATCTCTGCCTTGCCTTTAACCTTTTTCTTTTCCTTCGTCTTGGTATTTTCTCGTGCCCGGGCCTTTGTTGATGAGGGCAGTTTCTGCCAGTCCCGGTGTCACACTCTTAAAAAAAGAAAGAAAAAAAAAGGTCACGAAATTAATAAGTACTTCAAATATATTTTCGTTGCTTTCTTTAATGGGCATTTTCCTACCAGTGCACACACACACACACACACACACACACACACACACACACACACACACACACACACACACACACACACACACACACACACACACACACACACACACACACACACACACACACACACACACACACACACACACACACACACACACACACACACACACACACACATATATATATATATATATATATATATATATATATATATATATATATATATATATATATATATATATATATATGATCATCTGAAGAATCTCCCGCCCTAGACCCACCAGGTTGGAGAGTCTTCAGTTGATCTGAATTAGGGGGGAGATTCTTCAGTTGATCACACGTGGGGCCTCGGTGGGTGTCGTGTCGGGTCAGGTACCTTTGCGCGATTAAAAACCAGATAGTCAAATGAGTTATGGGAAGGAATTGAATTCAAAGACAACAACATTATTCAGATTAGGTTAAGTTATCCATCTGGATAAGTCACAGAATTACGTATTAACTCAAGCTGAGGTCAATATTGGTCGGCATTACAAAGGTAGAATTGTCTATATAAGCTAACATTGTAGCCCTTAAAATCATTAGCGAGACAAACCTAACCTAACCTAATCTGAATAATGTTGTTGTCTTTGAGTTCAATTGGGGGAAATTGTTATGCCGGGCACTCTGGGAGGGAAGATTCTGCAGTTGATCTCAGTTGGGGGAGATTCGTCAGTTGGGTACTCTGGGGGGAGATTCTTCAGTTGATCATAAATATATATATATATATATATATATATATATATATATATATATATATATATATATATATATATATATATATATATATATATATATATATATACAAAATAAACTGTTATATCACAGCACAATAAATAAAACACAGGCCCATAAATAAAACACGAAAAGAAGCGAAGATGTACTATATATTACACCTGGACTCCAGTCCTCTTCAGGTACCTGAAGAGGACTGGAGTCCAGTCGTAATATATCGTACATCTTCGCTTCTTTTTGTGTTTTATTGATGGGCCTTTTTTGCTTCATATATATATATATATATATATATATATATATATATATATATATATATATATATATATATATATATATATATATATATATATGTAGTCTCCGTGGCAAAATGGTAGCGTCCACGACTCTGAGGCGGCAGGTCGAGAGTTCGCGCCACGTCACAAACTGAGGTTAGTAAGGGCATACACTCAGGGTAACGATTATATCTGCCAAAACAAGTCCTTCGCAAGAAGGCAACCGTCCTAGCCTTTAGTAGAAAAGGGAGTTCGTGACGTAAAACCGAATCCATATATATATATATATATATATATATATATATATATATATATATATATATATATATATATATATATGGTAGGAAAACAAAGCCCATTAAATAAAACAACGAAAATCGTTGTGTTATTTTATGGGATTTTTTTTCCTACCATTTTAGACTGTATGTTAACAGTTCAGTGTTATTAATATATATATATATATATATATATATATATATATATATATATATATATATATATATATATATATATATATGTTCCGGTTTTACTTCACGGACTCCCTTTTCAACCAAGGGCTAGGACGGTTGCCTTCTTGCGAAGGACTTGGTTTGGCAGATGTAATCATTACCCTGAGTGCATGCCCTTGCTAACCTCAGATCGTGACGAGGCGTGAACCATCAACCTGACGCCTTAGAGTCACGGACGCTACCGTTTCAGCCACGGTGGCTACTATATGTATATATATATATATATATATATATATATATATATATATATATATATATATATATATATATATATATATATATATATATATATATATATATAATCTTTTTATAATTATTTATCTACCTTGGCTGTTTCCCTCTTTAATTGGGGGGTAGCCGACATAAAAAAAAGAAACAATAAGGGAATTACTTTGCTCTATAGGCAATGACGAGGGAGCTAGCGACCGTTCAGATGGCACTGCTTGAGTGCCACAGCCCATCCTCCCGTCTCTTCCACAACCTGTGTCGCTTCATAAATGCCAACTCCCCTACTGCCCCTACCACAGGGATATCTCTGTAAGATGCAGCCCCGTGGTTATAGCAGATGCCCATCAGAGCTGCGTCACAATCACTCGCCATTCATTCCTATTCCTAGCACGCTTACTTGCTTCCCTCACATCCATCCTTCTATCATTCAGGGCTCTCCTTACTTCATCCATCCACCCAAACCTAGGCCTCCCACTAGCATCTCTCCCATCAACTCTCGCATTCATCACCTTTTTCAGCAGTCTTTCATCATCCTTCCTTTCCACATGGCCAGACCATCTCAGAACATTTATATCTACTCTGGCTTCAAAGTTTCTCCTCACACCCGTTCTTGCTCTCACCACTTCATTCCTAACCCTATCCAACCGAGATACACCAATCATACTCCTCAGGCATTTCATCTCAAACACATTTAGTTTCCGTCTCTCACTTACTTTCATACCCCATAACTCTGATCCATACATCACAGTTGGTACAACCACTTTCTCATACAAAACTTTCTTGACATTCATTTCCAACCCTCTATTCTTCATCACTCCTTTCAACACACCCAACACTTTACATCCTTCATTCTCTTTGTGACACACATCTGCTTCCACTCCACCATTTGCAGCTATAACCGAGCCTAAATACTTAAACTGACCAACTTCCTCAAGTGTCTCTCCATTCAACATAACATTCAATCCAGCACCATCATCATTTCTTCTACACCTCATAACCTTACTCTTTCTCACATTCACTCGCAACTTCCTTCTCTCACACACCATGCCAAATTCTGACACGAACTGACACAGCTTCTCCTCTGAATCTGCCACCACCACAGTATCATCTGCAAACAGCAACTGATTCAGCTCCCACTCGTTATCATCCCCATCTACCATTCTCAAACCTCGACCACGCACTCGCTCATTCACCTCTCTTACGACTCCATTAATATACAAATTGAAGAGCCATGGTAACATCACACATCCCTGTCTCAGTCCCACACTCACTAAAAACTGTAACTGTAATGGATGGGATAGGATAGGTGGGGGAAAAAACAGTGATGACGTCGAGTGATCTCTCTTAGCCCTATTCAGGGTGTCATCACTGAAGAGAGGGGGATATAGGATGGGAAGGATTGGGGGGATAAGCACGAAAATTAAAGAAGAAAAAGATAAATAGAGAGGGGCAGACCCTCTTGCACTAGAAACTACTCACTCACTTCATTCCCTACCCTAACACAAGCTCTACTGCCCTTATACAAACTCTTCACTGCATGCAACAGTTTACCATCAATTCCATATAACTCAAAACATTCCACATTGCCTCTCTATCAACTCTATCATACACTTTCTCCAGATCCAAAAATGCAAAATACACATCCTTACCCTTCGCTAAATATTTCTCACATAACTGCCTAACCATAAAAATCTGATCAATACAACCTCTACCTCTCCTAAAACCACTCTGCACTTCCGCGATCACGTTTTCTGTCTTATCCCTAATACTATTAATCAGTATCCTACCATACACTTTTCCTACCACTTACAACAAACTTATACCCCTAAAATTACTGCATTCATACACATCTCCCTTACCTTTGTATAGGGGCACTATACAAGCAATCACCCATTCCACTGGCACCAATGACAACATAAAGCATATATTAAACACTCTCACTAACCATTCCAATGCAGTCACACCCCCTTCTTTCAACATCTCCACTCTCACACCATCCATTCCAGGTGCTTTACCTGCTTTCACTTCATACAGTGCACTTTTCACCTCCTCTCTTGTAATCTCTCTCTCATTTTTATCTCCCATTACTGACACTTGAACACCCCCCACTGCCAATGTAGCTGCCTCTCTATCTTCCTCAACATTCAGCAAGCACTCAAAATATTCTGCCCATCTTTTCCTTGCATCGTTCCCTCTTAACATCTGTCCATTCACATCTTTCACTGTCTCTTCCATCCTCGATCCACCCTTCCTTACTCTCTTCACTTATTTGCAAAACTTCTTTTTATTCTCCTCATATGACCTACTAAAATCCTGTCCCCAACTAACATATGCCAACCTCTTCTCTTCCTCTACCTTCCGCTTGGTTTCCACATTTTTCTCCCTATATCTTTCATACTTCTCCCTACTGTTACAATGCAGCCATTCCTCAAAAGCCTTCTTTTTCTCTTCCACCTTCATTTCACCCCTTCATTCCACCACTCGCTGCCCCTCCTCATGCCACCTCCAACAAACCCCTTTCCCTACACATCAATTGCATGTCCCACAAAACATTCTTTCATCAGCCCCCATTCCTCTTCGAACTCCCCAACTTCTCTTTCTTTCTCCCTGTTATATGCCATTTTCAACCTGTCCTGATATTCCTGTCTCTTCTCTGGCTTTTTCAAGTCTTCCATCTTCATCATTACCCTTCTACATCCCCCCCCACTCTTTTGCTACTACCACTTTTGCTTCAACCAAAAAATGATCAGACATCCCAGCAGCCACATCCCTAAATGCATGCACATCTTTCACTCTACTAATCATGCTCTTTGCTACCAACACATAATCCATCAATGCTCTTTCTTTCACTCTTTCATTTGCCACTCTCATCCATGTATACTTATTTATTAACTTCTTGAAAAAACTATTACCTATCACCAACTCTAGCTCCACACACATATCTAACAGTCTCTCGTCACTCTCATTCCCACCTGGTACCCCATACTTTCCTACAACACCTTCTACCTTTCCATCACCCACTCTGGCATTCAAGTCACCCAACACAACTACATAGTTCCTTCTACTCAGACCATCCACACACCTAGTTAACTCAATCCAGAATTCATCCTGCTCTTCCTCACTTCTCTCACATCCTGGCCCATACGCACTAACAAAAGCCCAACATTCCCTACCTATCCTAACCCTCACCCACATCATCCTAGATGACACTTCTTTCCATTCCACTACCTTATTTACCATCCATTCACTCAGCAATAATGCCACACCTACTCTCGTTCTCCTCCTTTCAACCCCAGACACCCTACCTGTCACATCACCAAATGCCACTTCTCCTTTTCCTTTCATCTTCGTCTCACACAATGCCAATACATCCATCCTCCTCCTACCAAACATATATCCAATCTCACATCTTTTGCTCTCTATCGTACTGCAACCACGCACATTTAGACACCCCAAAACTAGAGTTTGGGGAGAAGTTATTCCCTTCACTACTCCCCTTCCTCTTTGATGTCTCGCAGGAAGTTGATACAAGGGGGGAATTCCCAGTCCCCTCGCCCCGTCCACTTTTAGTCGCCTCTTGCGACACTCAGTTTATTGTATATATTCACAACAGTATGGTAAGAAAACCAATTTTCTTGCTACAATATGTATGTCTATCCTTCCACAAAAATAAAAATGCGTATGGTTCAAATGTATGAAAACATTTATTTAAACGTAGGATATATGGTAAGCAGATACAAAACCTATATATGAATACACATCTTGCTTTGACATATAAAACACAACTATATATGCAAATAAATGTTACCCATGTCTACAGTGTAGCTGTAGGGAGTATGAAAGCCAGTTAGGCCATGCTCCGGAAAATGTTAGTCTTTGAACCCTATTTGGTATAGAGTCATTCCAGTAAGGGGGAAACTACAACATGGGATCGAGTTGTCTTAAAAAATACCACGTTCTCCGTACTATTTCCTGTAATCATTAAACTGAATTACCATGCTGCTGAAAAAGGTGATGAATGCGAAAGTTGATGGGAGAAATGCTAGAGGGAGGCCTAGGTTTGGATGGTTGGATGGAGTAAGGAGAGCCCTGAATGATAGGAGGATGGATGTGAGGGAAGCAAGCGAGCGTGCTAGGAATAGGAATGAGTGGCGAGCGATTGTGATGCAGATCTAATGGGCATCTGCTGTTACCACGGGGCTGCATCTTACAGAGGTAGCCCTGTGGTAGGGGCGGTAGGAGGAGTTGGCGGTTGTGAAGCGACACAGGTTGTGGAAGAGCCGGGAGGATGGGCTGTGGCACTCCAGCAGCGCGATCTGAACGGTCGCTAGCTCTCTCGTCATTGCCCATAGAGCAAAGTAATCCCTTTATTGTTTTCCGTTCTTGATGTCGGCTACCCCCCAATTAAAGGGGGAAACAGCCAAGGTAGATAGATAGACCATGTGCCAAAACAAAATGATCAAATGTTAAAAAACAGGTCTCTCTCTCTCTCTCATGTGAAAATATGCGTCAGTGTCTCTTCGCTAAGCGTACCATTTGTTGGCTCGAGCAATGTGGGTGTTGATCGATATTCAGCTCCAAAAGTTTTATGAGGTGTTTCTTGTTAAGCAGAAAGAGGGTGCAAATTGAAACAGTCACTTATTACCAATCTTTCAAGCTTATTTAAGAGAGAGAGAGAGAGAGAGAGAGAGAGAGAGAGAGAGGAGAGAGAGAGAGAGAGAGAGAGAGAGAGAGAGAGAGAGAGAGAATAAAAACATAATAAGTAAAGCAACTCACACCGGCTTGAAAGGTAGAAATTGGAAACCTGCACAGTTCAGGTATTAGAGCCGTATTTTTCAAAAAATATATCTCATTCATATCTAATCATAGCTATCTGTCAGGTAGCCTCCGGGCAAAGTAATAATAATAATAATAATAATAATAATACTTTATTTCCAACATACATTGGGTATTCAAAGTAAGATAAATCGCTACAGCCTAAATAATTTAGAATACTATTTAGGGTCTTTTTTACATTGCTATGCTCGCATATAACGTTAATGGCTCAAGTTCACGTCAAGTTACCGGAACACGCGAATACCTAGGGGGGAGGGGGCAGTGGGGTCTTGGCAAACATTACCTGACGTAGGTTAAGAACCATGGTAGCCTATTGGATTATATTTATTACACACACGCACACACTGATTACACGCGAACACACACACTCATATATATATATATATATATATATATATATATATATATATATATATATATATATATATATATATATATATATATATATATATATATATATATATATATATATATCAGGGGTGGTCTGACTTGCCCGTTGCAACAGCCCGATTCGATATCCTTCAGATGTTCGTGAACCAGAAGACATGAGTCAAGTTTAGAAAAACGTTTTTAATATTACGTACGCTTTTTGTCAAAAACTTAGGTACATATTAATACAAACGTGTAGGCAATAATATTAATTCAAACAACTCATTACTATTAGTATCAGTAATCATAAAGTACTTTTATAAACCAAAAGTTATCAAGATACTGTCTGATAATTATTTTGTACTATCTTGAGTGTTCTTGATACACTAATGAACAATGGTAACATGTAGCGAAAATGTACACATGTGCATTGCAGTAGCAAAGGACTAGACTACCAAAAATATAAAATAAGGAATAAACGAACACATACTTAATGATAATTGTTTACAGAAAATATCTTTCCATGACATTCGTCCCCATCTTAACCCTTATTCACATGAAATATCCGTCTGTTCCCTTCCCAAAGCACAGGCGAAAAAAGCTTCAGTCAAATCTAGCATTACAAGTAGGAATTAAATCTTTAAACATTTCTAATAATACCTCGTTCTATGTGTCACTATTAGTCCCCATAATGGGGGTGGACACAGACAAAGTGTGAGGGGAAGAATGAAGGTTGAATGCAGTCCTAACGTCCAATGGAGGCTCGATCGCGGATTTATCAACTCCCAAATCAAGTATCCTAACCACTTAGCAACAGTGATTATAAAAAAAATCTGTAATAATTATGAACATGAACTTTCAGTTCAGATCCGACGAATAATTACAATGTTTGCTTATCTTTTTATTTACTCTTTGATATCAACCATGATGAAAAAACTCGCTCAGCCAACCTATTTAAAAGGGCTACATAGAAAATGCTTCTGAAATGGTAGTCCTTTCCTCGTTCTCTCCTCACTTGCCTTAACAATGCAGGACACAGACAATTCATAGTGAATCAGGTCGAAAACGTATTTGCTCTTCAGCCTTTTTCTTTACGTTTTAGGGGTTACTATTTGGATTGGAGGAGGGAGATGCAAGGGATAGGAACAAGTGGAGGAAGTTGACTCTAGCGGCAGACCCTGCTATTCAGTGGGATTAATAAGGTCGAAGGAAGAAGAAGGTTACTATTAAGTCTCCAATTTGGGGGAGGACACACTCGGACTGAAACCGGGGAATTTAGGCTGAATACTCTTCTTATCGCCCTGCAGTGGGCTCGATCGCATGTCCCTCACTTTCCGAGTCGAGCACTCTACCGGTTGAGATACGGTGGTATCCACCCGCTCTCTTTTATTCCTTATTAAACCAAAACTCTCACCAAGACCACAAGACTATTTATTTCATGCGAGAATGACTGCTACCACTAAAAAAGAAAAAAATGAATAACTACATAAGTAAATACAATGTTTTCAAGAAGGTAAATCGTAACACATGTCTAAAAGTAAGGCTATAGCCTTGGACATTCAAACCACTTAAAATACAATGTCAATGTAGTTAGATCTGCAATAACATGATCAGAGACGAAAAGAGAAAGCAAAACAAGAGGAAGTAAAAAACGTTTTGTAATAAATTAGAATTCTCAGTGTCGCTAAACTAGTTCCACAGTCTGTTTTTGAAATCTTTAAGTAGCTATATTCAAAGGGTTGCTAATAGAAAAAAAAATCATTTTCATGAAAGGTGATTTATCTCCTAAATCAAATATGAATGCTGAGACTAATAGAATGAATCTATATAACTTCTAACAGACAAAACTAGTAATATATCATTTCAAACATAAGTATAGTTTATATATATGCACATAAGAACCTTATATATATATATATATATATATATATATATATATATATATATATATATATATATATATATATATATATATATATATATATATATATATATATATATATATATATATATATATATATATATATATATATATATATATATATATATATATATATAATGAACAAGCGTAAAAATATACTTACAGACAGTAGCTACTGAATCTTCGCTGCTACACATATCGAACATGGATGAGGCCTTTTCGTATGAATTCTTGTACATGCACCAGGTTTATTTAATGTATGACGTATCACATATTACTTTTGCCAATTAAAGGGTAACAAAATTATATATTACCTAGTTCTCTTCACCGTATTCATATTCAATTCAGCACTGGTTTTTCACTTTCCTGGAATATAGTATTAGATAATGAAGTAATGCTAAGTGTGCGTATGTGTACTTACCTAATTGTACTTACCTAATTGTGTTTACGGGAAAGAGCCCAAAGCTCGTATCTTCCCGTCTCCTGGTCGGTTCCATTTTATACTTAGTCATACTTATCATACCTGTCCTTAAAACTATGGATTGAGATAGCATTAACTACCTCTTCGCTTAGCCAATTCCAATTATCAACTACTCTTACACTGAAAAAGTATTTCCTTACATCCTGCAAAGAACTTTTCTTACGAAGCTTCAAACTATGACCTCTAGTTCTAGAGCCAGCAATATCAAAATATCGATCCCTATCCACTCTATCATAGCCATGAAGGAATTTAAAGACTGTCACCATATCCCCCCTCAGTCTTCTAGCTTCGAGTGATGGTAAGTCTAATTCCCTCAGCCTCTCATCATAACTGAGATTGCGTATATCTGGCACCAGAAATACGAGAGAGAGAGAGAGAGAGAGAGAGAGAGAGAGAGAGAGAGAGAGAGAGAGAGAGAGAGAGAGAGAGAGAGAGAGAGAGAGAGAGAGAGGTTAAATGGGTGAGAAGGGTTAAATAGGTTTCCTATTCAGGTTGCACCTTCCATCTATAGATTTTAAGTGTTATGTTCATTCTAATGTGTGGAATTTAGTTCTATAAAGGGAGGTAGCACTAGAGTTAGGGCACAGCAATCTTTCTTAATTTTTCACCTATAAAGGTAAACTCCATTCATGAACATAATATTTACATGAACGAAACGCCACAGCCAGTAACACGTCTTTATCGCCAGGAATGTCAGGAATAGTTAGTAGCTTCCCCTTTCCGTGTAGGTGACATTTATACATTATTAAATATTCTCAGAAATGACCTAGATAACGATCTTGTGAAACAAGGTTTGGGATCAATAACACTCCAAGGGTTACAAAACTGGAATGAACACGGAATACACATGGGGAACGCACATACAGATTTTTTACGATATGTATTTCTTCTGTTTCTAATGACCATGACAACGGGACAGTCAAAGAAAATTGCTTTTATCTTGCCCGGGCACCAAGAAAACACTTAAGATACAGCAGCAGCTTAAGGACAAGGCAGAAATACAAGAATGATAAAATATAAAAAGACAGGCTGACAGAAGTCCTGATGAGAGAGAAAGCAAAGAGAAACTGAGTTGGGAGTGTTGTGTCTTGTCGGATGTGAAGGGATATTAAGAGATGGGTAAAAAAATACGCCAGGATATTCGGTGTAGATGTAGGCATAGCAAAAGGACCATAACTATTGGTAGACGTAACATCGAGCTGTCCTGGCCAGTCCTACTTAAGTCCAAGAGATATTCAGTTATAGTACTGCAACGGATGGCTAATGCCTAGTACACCATTTAGACAATAATTAACATTCAGTAAAGAGAGACTTGAGTTTCTTTTGGTTTCATGATCTTCATGCACTGAACAAAAAATGTTCTGGTTGAATTGGTAAGTTACCTTGCTTTAATTAATTAATATTGTTAGAAAATATTAAGGATCAATATATAATTACAGTACATTCTATCAACTTTAAAAGGAACTTTTTCAACATGTTTAATTGCCTGAAAATGTGCAAGCCTAATAATAATGCCAACATATAATTAGATTTCATACTGGCAATAAGTAAAATATAGGCTACAAATATTGCACTCATCAAGGTCATTATTCTCATGCAACACTTGGGCTTTCACAAAGTACAGTTCCCCTCCCCCCAAAAAAATTAGCACACAGTACTATGCTGACAAACTTAGGTCATTTACAGTAATATTCAACTTTAAATTTTGAATTGTACGCAGACACAGTCGCTATATTAGAATAATTACTTCTAAGATGATAATTTATTCCATTTTTTTTATTCCACAGAGAGAGGATTTCTAGTTTGGAAAATAAAATCATACACACTGTACCGAAGAATTCGTTAAGTTTTCACATTTACTGATATTTCTTTTATATATATAGTCTGAATGTCTGTCCAAAGAACACTGAATTATAACAAAACTCCAGAAAAAGGCATTGGCTGTTCTGCTTATAAAACCAACGTGCTTAGCTAGACTGAACCATCTTCCCCCACACGGCCACAACTTCCACCACTAGGCTACCTATTGATTGTCTTGGAGAAGTGTCCGAATCTAGTCACTCTTTTTATTCAGATGACATTTCAAGAAAGAAAATTCTCGTTTACAGCCAATGTTATATATATCTGCAATTTTAGAGAATGTATTCATAAAATTATACAGTCAATTATATATCTAACGGCAACTTGATGTTCATATATTGTGCAAAGGATAAAAGATATTTAACGTTTATTCAGAGACGAAGCCAAACTTGTAGGGGAATGCACGTGTATATATACATATATATATATATATCTTCTACTGCGCACTGTAACCAACACACAACAGAAGCATAAACATTACGGATCACCCTCCTTCAAGGTTCTCTAATACCTAGATACCCTATTGGGAACTTGCATGATGATAACATTTGATAGATAAGTTGATGTACGTATATTCTGACAAATATACTTAGATACATTAGAGCTTAAAATACACAAAATCACACACATGCACAAAGCAGGTTAATATTTACCAAAATTATTTCTAATGCGTTAGGCAAGGCCATATTTTTTGCTATCATCGACAATAATGTCTACCAAAACTTCATTCATGCTGCCCACACGTCTCCGTATTGCATACTGTAATTTTTACTCCATGTACCATAAACACGCCAATAGCAGCCATAGCCTGCCATGATCACGTGATTCATCAAGGGGAGTCTCTCTCTCTCTCTCTCTCTCTCTCTCTCTCTCTCTCTCTCTCTCTCTCTCTCTCTCTCTCTCACACACACACACATGCCACGAAACTGGTGCCAGAAATACACAATCTCAGCTACGATGAGAGGCTGAGGGAATTAGACTTACCATCACTCGAAGCTAGAAGATTGAGGGGGGATAAGGTAAGTCTTTAAATTTCTTCATGGTTATGATAGAGTGGATAGGGATCGATATTTTGATATGGCTGGCTCTAGAACTAGAGGTCATAGTTTGAAGCTTCGTAAGAAAACTTCTTTGCAGGATGTAAGGAAGTACTTTTTTAGTGTACGAGTAGTTGATAATTGGAATTTGCTAAGCGAGGAGGTAGTTAATGCTAACTCAATCCATAGTTTTAAGTACAGGTATGATAAGTATCACCAAGTACAAAATGGTACCGACCAGAAGACTAGAAGATACGAGCTTTGGGGTCTTTCCCGTAAGCACAATTAGGTAATCACACACACACACACACACACACACACACACACACACACACACATATATAATATATATATATATATATATATATATATATATATATATATATATATATATATATATATATATATATATATGAATGTATATTAATTTTAATCTCTTATAGCACATACGTGCCTAGCTTTTCTTTGAATAAGCTCCGTTACAACAGAAGACAAATTTCCTGGCTTTGCTGTCCTTTCCTTTATCTGTAAATAATGATTTCTTAAAATCTTGCCAGATCAAAAGTGATACAACTTGGAAAAAGAAGCAAAGAAAAAATATTCAGAATCACAGATCCAGGCATGGAAACCATTTTTAATTGCATGGTTAATTGCTATCCACAATATCTGATAGGTGAATCTTATTTGCATAGTTTTCCATGCAAGAGGACATGAGAATTTTAGCAGTTGATATTTATGCCTCAGGATCTGCTGTTCTTAATCTGCATCTGTTTTATCACTTATTGACTACAAGATGACATACAATGTTGCTGATTTCTAACATATACTAATTTTAGGGAGGTTGAAAGCATCGATTAAGAGCAGAATAGCAGAGCCAGAGACAATATTGTGTGGAGTGGAAGTCACAAATCCAAAACCAAGGAGACCTAGACATATTGACATTCACGCACCTGCTAGAACAATCATAATTTTGATATATATATATATATATATATATATATATATATATATATATATATATATATATATATATATGTCGTAGGGCATCTGATATAGACGCCTATAGCCGCCAGAAGGCAGAATGCGCACTCAGAAACCCACCACACAGGATGGCATACAGAATCCGAGTCAGTTTAGTCTGAAGTCAGTACTTGCCAAGGGCAGAACTTACGTCCATAGTTAGACCCCTCCTCCTAAGGGGGCGAGAATAGTGAGTGACAGGTACTATAGGAGTGGGAGCTTTGAGGTGTTAAATAAGTGTATACTCTAATAAATAACTTTAAAGAAGAAGATGCATATCTGTTATCACCGACTTCACTACCAAATCTAATATAATATATTAAGAAGTTCAGATGAGAATAATTATCGTATAGAGAGAAGTACTATACGTCACTGGTGTTCAGCTTGGGATCAATCCACGCCTATATTTTCATTGAAGAGACCAGTGCGACGAGAAAAAGAATTGTGAATACTGAAGAAACAGAGATAAATGCATCTATAGAAGAAATGTTCAAGTGTTAAGAAATTTCTAGACGCTTACAAGCAGGAAGCCAGTGAAGTTGAGGGAGAAAGCCTCAGCTCCCCACTACACTAACAGTATCAAGTTACCGAACAAGTCACTCCTTTCCCCCGTCCCTGTATTGGCAAGGTCTTCGCAGAAAAAATTGTCCCATGCAGCCTCCATGTACACCACCGTCACAGTGCACCACACTGTGACCGAGGCTTTGAGTGAAAACGCCCCTACAAGAAGTTATTTGTTGCTGGATCCAACCAAGATGATGGCAATTCGTCGATTTTACGAGAGAGATGGACGACGTTGGCGGGAAAATCAGCGAGTCAAGAAGAAAGAAGAACCCCCTCCTCCATTGCATGTGGCCGTGACATTCTTCGCAGCTTCCCAAAATAGCTAAGTACTTGTGATCTGTATCCAGTGAGTAATGGGACAAATATTAAAAGAAACTGAGGTCGGCGGACTCTGCCATTTTACTTGTAGTTATGCTTTGACTCATCCACCCCGCATATAAAAGGGAGCATGGCTTTAGTAAATTAATAAAAGTAGAATTTCTGTACCCATTACTAACATGGATAATTTGTACTAATAGAAGCAGTAATAAACTCTATTTTTGTTATAATTTGAATAATATAACGAGTAAGTGCATTTGAAGGGTGTTCAGTTTATTTTTATTATTGCCTAAGTTAATTATTAAACAGGCAACTGTATTGATTTTAATTGAAAAGATGTAATGTGCGTGTAAAATCATTTTTATATTAATTTCTTAAAGTGGAAGTGACAGTGTTTACGAAGATTTCTAGTGAGATATATTCTTACACCTGCTTTTAAAGTTCTTCCTTGTTTTTGCGGGTGATATTTTTAGCGAGAAAAGGGCGGGAATGACCGATCGTTCTTCTAACGTCGTTATTATAAAGTAATAGTAATTGTACTGATCTGTGATATTGAATTACGTGTATGATATATCCTTTTGAAGAATAAGAAACTTTTGTGATATTATTAAGATCTTTACTGTTTAATACAATGAGTTTTATTTTTGCATTATGCAGGCAGGAAAAGAGACTCGAGTCACTTGCCGTGTGATAGGGGGATTTGTGTGTAGCTCTAATGCACCGTTGTTGGAAGTACCGGGAGGACCTAGGACTACTGATGCGGTCATGCGACCTTCGGACCGGCCGAGACTTCACACACGCACTCCTTCAGAGTGACGGGGGAAGGAAAATAGAAAATGGCCAGAAGGGGAGTTGTACAGAAAGAAAGCGAGTGTGAGTTGCGAGTGTGAATAAGTGTGAGATAGAATGAGTGTGACTGACTGGATGTATAAGGGGGGGGGGATGCTCTTGTGGGTGGAGTTGTGAAAAGTCCGTTAGGAAACAAGATGGGGATAGGGTCTGCTAGGATTCTTCCCCTGTGTCAGTGTCTTTATGCAAGCCATATGCGCATAGTTTTAATGGGGGGTGAGGTAGTTGTTGCAATGTCTATTCAGAGATATTTTTGAGTCAACGTCATTTTCCACCTGCCCAGATAGGTTGAGATGCAAATTTTATTTTATTTTTGTTTTGTCCCCTACTCCGCCAACGAGATTATTATTCAATTTTCGAGAAGTCCATGAGAGATGTTAAGGGACAAAGGACACAAATCTATGAATGATTCTTTATATTTCTTTCCAGCTGCAGAATATACTTTGTTTGTCCGAGAGAATATGTTAAATAGATAAAATAAAACTTTGAAAGTTTTATCCATGATAATGTTTGTCACAATTATTTCAGCTTAGTCATAAAGAAGAGAGTATAAACACACAAGAAATGACAACAAGAATGTCACAGTCGTTTTCTGCATTTGAAAGAGACGAAGTTGATCCAAAAACCAAAGAGACAGGGGAGGAACAGCGCCTACATGCAAAACTCCCTGCAAAAGCTAGCCATTTGAAGTCCAGAAGACAGATATTGAGCAGTATTTTTGGGTAGGAAAAGGAAAGAGAGTAAAAAATAAGATAGTTAAGTACCTACCCGATCGTAAGGATGAAAAGGAGAAAAAATATATAACTCCCCCCTTTCTATTGAGGTAATTCTGTTGATTAGTCACTCGAAAAATTTAAAATCTGAGTTAGTAGAAGAATATATATATATATTATTATTTTTCATGTACAACTCCTTATGAGACTATGAAACTTAAGCAAAATTCATTCTTTAATGTTGCAAATGAAATATTTTTTTTTATTTTATTACTGCATACACAGAGACAAACTTTTTATATTTTTAAAGAATAGATTTATGCTTCGATGTTTCTACATTTGTAAACTAAGTTATTTTTTTCATTCTTTTTTAGACCTTAGAAAATAATTGCAGTTGTGCTCTGTCCCCTTGTATAGTTGGGCAGGAAGTCAAGTCATAAAAAAGGGCCCTATAAGCGAAAATTATACGTTTTTTTTTTTAAGAAAACTAATTTCTCTCTCTCTCTCTCTCTCTCTCTCTCTCTCTCTCTCTCTCTCTCTCTCTCTCTCTCTCTCTCTCTCTCTCTCTCTCTCTCTCTTTCTCTCATCCTTTACCCTTTACATACTGAACTATGTTATTTCTTTATGTTGATAAAGTATTACAATCACTGATTTCTTTAGATTCTTTTGCAAAGTTGCGAGATGATAAATGTGCCCAAATTTTATTACAGTTGATAAGTTTTTGCATGCTGATATTGCATAAATACTGATAAGATATAAGATGAACTGATTATTATATGAGTTTTTCTGCCTCATATTGCAACTGTTTAGGAAAATAGATAGAGCTCCCACTGACAAATTGGGCAACCAGAAAGTTGATGACTATGCTCCTCTCTCTCTCTCTCTCTCTCTCTCTCTCTCTATATATATATATATATATATATATATATATATATATATATATATATATATATATATATATATATATATATATATATATATATATATATATATATATATATATATATCATGACTGCAGGAATTCGAATAGTAAAAGAGACTGTTAGAATGAGCATTATTATGAGATATAAGTATAGAACTCTGCATTTACTTCAAAATGCCAGTCTCATTTGTATATATACTGCTATTCCTGATTTAGTATTTTTATTTCATATTTATTATTCTTATTATGATCATGATTATTAGCATTGTTACTATTATGTTGGCTGTTATTGTTGCTATCACTCCATGGCCTTTTGGTAATCATTATTCTAGTAAAAGCTATTAGCAGTAACCAAATGATTTGTATTTTTTTATCTTGAATTAATGCTTTTATGTTACTGTAGTCATTGCTAATGAGAACATTTCTTTAGTGGCTGTTCTCAGCATTTCATGACTTTTCTTTTTGATATCTATAGTGTGCTAATGTTATGTATCAGTTACTCAGCTAAGTCCTAAGTATCTTGGAATAATAATTTAATGGTGTAGACACATACTTTCAATTACCACCCTATTTCCAGGCAGCCCCAAACTGCAATTTAAAATATTATTTTCACAAACCAGTCCCTTTCACCCATTGGAAAGATTGCAAGCGCCTGCAGATGAAGGGAGGCGAAGTATACCCTCTGAATGTAGACAAATGACCATTGTTTGTACGCAGAGGTAATATGTATTCTTTCTACATATGTACTAGCGACATTAGGCCCTAATTTCCGGCCCAAGAATCTACTCCAGGCTATGTTTGTATTTTTCAGCTAGTGGAGGGAGATGTGTCTCCTTGGGGAGGTGGCGTGAGAGGTGGTCATAGGACCACCTCAAAAGTTGCAGAAACGTGGGGGGAGGGGTTCCCAGCAGATGCATCGACGCCCTCCCATTGTCCGGCCCGTCTCAAGAAATAAAAAGGATTCAGGTACATCGTCACAACCTGGACCTACCCCGAAGTTGTCAGGTGGGGGTCCCAGGAAATTATGATATACATATCCCAAGTCCTAGCAATGATGGGTAACTGAGGGGCTGGGGAAATGAAAATCCCCAAAAATTAACAATGAGAAAAGGAAAGAAAAAAATCCCCATATATATAATAAATTTAGTGACAAAGAAAAAAAGGGAATTGAAAATCCCTATAATATAAAAAAATAAAATTAACAATGAGAAAAGGGTTTGGAAAATCCCTGTAATTAAGAAAGTTAAATAATTAAAAAAAGCATTTTCCCCCACGTATTCGAACTGATAGATATAAAGAAAGAAAACGTCCCCACTGTCTTTGATAACGATTGGTGGAAGAACAAATATTGTATTTTCTTAATTTTAAGATTAGTTTAAAAAAAAAACTCAAAGCCTCCATTAGATTTAAGTTTATCAGAATAAGTGTCATTTATTAATAGTGCAGGTTGAATTCTATTTTTTTCTCACTATAATGTGTATTGAATGTTACAATTTGCAAAAATCATACTCAGCTATATTTCATATTATTTAAGTAATGTAATTGTGATGTTAAGTTTTTCTTTTAAAGTGTTATCTTTGTTTTAAGTCATGATTTATTACTTGCAGATCATAGCCAACTGTATTTTATATTATTTAAACAAAGTAATTATGTTCCTTTAGTTTATAGCTATCATTTTGTACTTGAATAGTAGTTACAGATTGTAATTGTGAATAATTTTAACTCTTTTCACAACATGACAAATCTATTGTGTTAGTAAGTAATTGCATATATCATGTCAAAATGTATTATGTACTATTTGAGTAATGCAATAGCTTAAGTAGCTTTATTCTTAAATAATTTTGTCAATGCATACTAGCTATAGATTGCAACTGTGAATACTTAATTTTGATTTTTCTACTTTAATTACAATGCTTATTATAAAGAACATATTTTTCTTTTGTCAGTTTTTTGCATAGTAATTTTGATATTCCTGTAATCTGTTTAGATAATTATATGAGATTGTAATAGTTTCATAAGTTAGGTCATTAGATATTTCTGCCCCTTTTTTTGTAAAATAATGATAGTTAAAAAAAACTATAAGGCTCTCATGAAAGTAGAAATGCTTAGTCCGAAATATGGGATATATTTCAGAGTGGTGGTGGGGGGTGTCGTGCGGCATCTTATATAGACGCCTATAGCCGCTAGAGGGCAGAGTGCACACCCAGAAACCCTCCACCACAGGATGGTATGCATAGCCCGAGCCAGTTTAGTCTGAAGTCAGTACTTGCTGGGGGCAGAACTTACGTCCATAGTTAGACACCTCCCTCTAAGGGGGTGGGAATAGTGAGTGACAGGAACTATAGGAATGGGAGCTTTGAGGTGTTAAAGTATACTCTAATAAGTAATTTTAAAGAAGAATATGCATATCTGTTATCATCGAGCTCACTACCAAATACAAAATAATATATTAAATAGTTCAGGTGAGAATAATTATCTTATCGAGAGAAGTACTCTGCCCTCTAGCGGCTATAGGCGTCTAAATAAGATGCCGCACGACACCCCCCACCACCACTCTGAAATATATCCCATATTTCGGACTAAGCATTTCTACTTTCATGAGAGCCTTATAGTTTTTTTTAACTATCATTATTTTACAAAAAAAGGGGCAGAAATATCTAATGACCTAACTTATGAAACTATTACAATCTCATATAATTATCTAAACAGATTACAGGAATATCAAGGGCAGGAGAGAAAGGAACTAGAAAAAAGAATAAAGAAGCTGGAAGGGGAAAAGAGTCAACTAGAATCTAGAATTTCTAAACAAGAAGATAAAAACAAACAGCTGAATGACAACCTAAAGGAATTAGATGTTAGTTCACTGCTCTCTTCTGAGAGAGACGAGATTGCTGCTTGGAATGTCCAGATTAAGGAAAACATTGAACAGTTCAGAAAAGAGTTCCAGGAGCTGAATATGGAAAATGATGCCATGAAAACGTCCTTTGCTGATGCACTAAAGGGGAATGTGGCAGTAAAAGAGGCTGTAAAGGTGGTGGCACTGGAAAACATACAAACAGTTGACTATAAAGAGACAGTAATCGAAAAAATGAAAGACGTTGTGATGGAAAGGGCAAACCCACTCATCAGACAGGCACTTGATAAGGAGAAGACAGTGGTAATCTCAGGCATAAGTGAATCCCAGGAGCCAACATGGCAGGGGAGACTTGAAGAAAATAAAGCTAGCGTTGTAGACCTGATAAGAAAGCTTGGAGTAGTATGTGGTCCTGAGGATATTGTAAACATACACCAACTAGGTAAATATTCGAGGGAAGGAAAGCCGAGACCAACAAAAGTAACCTTTGAGAGAGGGGAAACATGTAGGGAAATATTGTTGAGAAAAAAAAGTCTAAAAGACCTTCAAGAATGCAAAGAAGTGTTCATTAGACGATACAGAACACAGGAAGAGATGGGAAAGATCAAAAACTTGTTGCAAGAGGCAAGAAGGTTAAATGATGAAAGAAATGAAGAAGAGAAAAAAAATTTTCGTTACAGAATACTTCCAGACAAAGGGGAGATAAAGAAGATAATGACAGAAGATCAGGGGATGGGGCCTCATTAAGATTGTTATACACAAATGCTGATGGATTAGCTGGTAAGGCAGTAGAATTAAAAGATAGGATTCACAACAGTAAGGCAGATATAGTAGCAATTACAGAGACTAAGTTGAGTGAGGACATAAACAGTGTCACAGTTTTTCCTAAGGGCTTCAGAATACTAAGGGTTGAAAGATGTGAGAGGACTGGTGGAGGGATAGCACTGCTCATAAGTGAGAGGATTCAAGTTGAAGAAATAAACTTGGCTATAGAAAGTGAGTTCAGGGAATTTCTTGTTGCTCGCATAAATACTGGGTCAGAGAGCATTATAATAACTGTTGTATACAACCCACCAAGGAACCAAAATAGGCTTGAAATATATGAGGAAAGTCATATAGGTACTATTGAAGTCATAAACTCAGTTGTTAACATGGCACGGGAGAAAAAATGTAGGATTTTGATTATGGGAGACTTTAATCATAAAGAGATAGATTGGATAAATCTTGACCCACACAGTGGTGAGGACTCATTTGGGGCAAGATTCCTAGATTGCGTACAAGGGAATTTCCTACACCAACATGTAATGGAACCAACAAGAGCCAGGGGTGGGGATGAGCCATCACTACTTGATCTAGTGTTCACAGATAATGTGTTGGATATTGAAAATATTGAGTATGAAACACCAATTGGAAAGAGTGACCACTGTGTGTTGTTGATGGAGTATATCATTGAAGATATTCTTCCTGAGAGTAGAGGCACTGAGGACATGAGGAGGAACTATCGGAAAGGAGATTACATCAAAATGAATGAGCTTTTAGCAGTTATTGACTGGAGAACCTTATTTTACAACAAATCTGTACAAGAAATGTATGACATCTTTTGTGAGAAATATGGGAAGATAGTAGATTGCTGCATATCTTTCACCAAAGTAGGTGTAATTCATGCCAGAGAGAAATGGTTCGATAATGGGTGTAAAAGAGCTAAGGAGTGGAGAGACAAATGCTGGAAAAGGTATAGGAGGAGAAAAAACATAAATGCCTGGCAAACCTACAAAAGAGCAAGAAATGACTACCTAAGTAAAAGGAGAGAGGCAGAGAGAGATTATGAGAGGGACATCACCAGGAAGGCTAAAGAAAATCCCAAGCTTTTCCACAGCTTTATCAGAGGAAAACTGAAGGTAAAAGAACAGGTTTTAAGGCTAAAGAGAGCGGATGGAAGCATCACTGAGACGGACGAAGAGATCTGCAAAGAATTGAACAAGGAGTTTCAGTCAGTATTTACAGTAGAAAATACCCCACCCCCTCAGATTGCAGTGATAGAAGCTCAAGGGCCGGTATTAGAGAACATCAACCTTACAGCCACAGAGGTATGCAAAGCGCTGATGGATTTAGATGTTCATAAAGCTACAGGTCCTGATGACATATCCCCTCATGTACTTAAAAAATGCGAAACACAATATCAGTGGCACTAAGTATCATATTTAAGGAGTCACTGGAGTCGGGGGAGATTCCAAGATGCTGGAAACAAGCAAATGTGATACCTATCTTCAAAAAGGGAAGGAGGGATACGGCTCTGAACTATAGACCAGTTTCCTTGACCAGCATAGTTTGCAAAGTTATGGAGAAACTACTAAGGAAACATATCTCTCTTCACTTGGAATCCTTCAACTTTTTGTCAGTGAGGCAACATGGCTTCAGAGAAGGTAGATCAACAGTAACAAACTTATTAGAATTTTATGATGAGGTAAGCCAAATCTTACAGGAAAGAGAGGGCTGGGCAGATTGCATATTCCTAGACTTCCAGAAAGCGTTTGACACTGTTCCACATGGGAGACTTATTAGGAAGCTGCAATCAATGGCTAGAATAGGTGGAAATGTCTTGGAATGGATAAAAACTTACTTAGAAGGAAGGGAACAGAGGGTTAGAGTAAGACACTCAGTGTCTGAATGGAGAAGAGTTAGTAGTGGAGTTCCACAGGGTTCAGTTTTAGGGCCACTTTTGTTCCTTGTATATGTAAATGACCTACCAGAGTCTGTAAATTCATTCATGAATATGTTTGCAGATGATGCAAAGATTGTGAAGAAAGTAAAAAACGAGAACAATGGTAGAGAACTTCAGGAGGATCTAAATAATCTGCATGAGTGGTGAGAAAAGTGGCTAATGAAATTCAATACCTCAAAATGTAAGGTAATGAGAATGGGTACAAGTGCAAGAAGGCCCAAGCTTGACTACTCGGTGGCTGGAGTACAACTTCAAGAGACAGAAAATGAGAGAGATCTAGGAGTAAACATACTGGCAGATTTGTCTCCAGAAATACATATAAATGGCGTAGTAAGGGCAGCATATGCATTCTTATCAAATGTAAGGGTAGCCTTCAGGCACATGGACAAGGAAATGTTCAGAAATATTTATGTAACCTATGTGAGGCCAAAACTCGAATATGCAGCCCCCTTTTGGAATCCGCACTTGAAAAAGCACATAGCTAAACTTGAAAAAGTTCAAAGACATGCCACAAAACTGGTGCCAGAAATACGCAATCTCGGTTATGATGAGAGGCTGAGGGAATTAGACTTGCCATCACTCGAAGCTAGAAGAGTAAGGGGGGATATGGTGACAGTCTTTAAATTCCTTCATGGTTATGATAGAGTGGATAGGGATCGATATTTCGATATGGCTGGCTCTAGAACTAGAGGTCATAGTTTGAAGCTTCGTAAGAAAACTTCTTTGCAGGATGTAAGGAAATACTTTTTCAGTGTAAGAGTAGTTGATAATTGGAATTCGCTAAGCGAGGAGGTAGTTAATGCTATCTCAATCCATAGTTTTAAGGACAGGTACGATAAGTATCACTAAGTCTAAAATGGAACCGATCAGGAGACGGGAAGATACGAGCTTTGGGCTCTTTCCCGTAAACACAATTAGGTAATCACAATTAGGTAATCACACACACACACACACACACACACACACACACTCCTTCAGGAGGATCTAAATAATCTGCATGAGTGGTCAGGAAAGTGGCTAATGAAATTCAATACCTCAAAATGTAAGGTAATGAGAATGGGTACAAGTGCAAGAAGGCCCAAGCTTGACTACTCGGTGGCTGGAGTACAACTTCAAGAGACAGAAAATGAGAGAGATCTAGGAGTAAACATACTGGCAGATTTGTCTCCAGAAATACATATAAATGGCGTAGTAAGGGCAGCATATGCATTCTTATCAAATGTAAGGGTAGCCTTCAGGCACATGGACAAGGAAATGTTCAGAAATATTTATGTAACCTATGTGAGGCCAAAACTCGAATATGCAGCCCCCTTTTGGAATCCGCACTTGAAAAAGCACATAGCTAAACTTGAAAAAGTTCAAAGACATGCCACAAAACTGGTGCCAGAAATACGCAATCTCGGTTATGATGAGAGGCTGAGGGAATTAGACTTGCCATCACTCGAAGCTAGAAGAGTAAGGGGGGATATGGTGACAGTCTTTAAATTCCTTCATGGTTATGATAGAGTGGATAGGGATCGATATTTCGATATGGCTGGCTCTAGAACTAGAGGTCATAGTTTGAAGCTTCGTAAGAAAACTTCTTTGCAGGATGTAAGGAAATACTTTTTCAGTGTAAGAGTAGTTGATAATTGGAATTCGCTAAGCGAGGAGGTAGTTAATGCTATCTCAATCCATAGTTTTAAGGACAGGTACGATAAGTATCACTAAGTCTAAAATGGAACCGATCAGGAGACGGGAAGATACGAGCTTTGGGCTCTTTCCCGTAAACACAATTAGGTAATCACAATTAGGTAATCACACACACACACACACACACACACACACACACTCCTTCAGGAGGATCTAAATAATCTGCATGAGTGGTCAGAAAAGTGGCTAATGAAATTCAATACCTCAAAATGTAAGGTAATGAGAATGGGTACAAGTGCAAGAAGGCCCAAGCTTGACTACTCGGTGGCTGGAGTACAACTTCAAGAGACAGAAAATGAGAGAGATCTAGGAGTAAACATACTGGCAGATTTGTCTCCAGAAATACATATAAATGGCGTAGTAAGGGCAGCATATGCATTCTTATCAAATGTAAGGGTAGCCTTCAGGCACATGGACAAGGAAATGTTCAGAAATATTTATGTAACCTATGTGAGGCCAAAACTCGAATATGCAGCCCCCTTTTGGAATCCGCACTTGAAAAAGCACATAGCTAAACTTGAAAAAGTTCAAAGACATGCCACAAAACTGGTGCCAGAAATACGCAATCTCGGTTATGATGAGAGGCTGAGGGAATTAGACTTGCCATCACTCGAAGCTAGAAGAGTAAGGGGGGATATGGTGACAGTCTTTAAATTCCTTCATGGTTATGATAGAGTGGATAGGGATCGATATTTCGATATGGCTGGCTCTAGAACTAGAGGTCATAGTTTGAAGCTTCGTAAGAAAAGTTCTTTGCAGGATGTAAGGAAATACTTTTTCAGTGTAAGAGTAGTTGATAATTGGAATTCGCTAAGCGAGGAGGTAGTTAATGCTATCTCAATCCATAGTTTTAAGGACAGGTACGATAAGTATCACTAAGTCTAAAATGGAACCGATCAGGAGACGGGAAGATACGAGCTTTGGGCTCTTTCCCGTAAACACAATTAGGTAATCACAATTAGGTAATCACACACACACACACACACACACACTCCTTCAGGAGGATCTAAATAATCTGCATGAGTGGTCAGAAAAGTGGCTAATGAAATTCAATACCTCAAAATGTAAGGTAATGAGAATGGGTACAAGTGCAAGAAGGCCCAAGCTTGACTACTCGGTGGCTGGAGTACAACTTCAAGAGACAGAAAATGAGAGAGATCTAGGAGTAAACATACTGGCAGATTTGTCTCCAGAAATACATATAAATGGCGTAGTAAGGGCAGCATATGCATTCTTATCAAATGTAAGGGTAGCCTTCAGGCACATGGACAAGGAAATGTTCAGAAATATTTATGTAACCTATGTGAGGCCAAAACTCGAATATGCAGCCCCCTTTTGGAATCCGCACTTGAAAAAGCACATAGCTAAGCTTGAAAAAGTTCAAAGACATGCCACGAAACTGGTGCCAGAAATACGCAATCTCGGTTATGATGAGAGGCTGAGGGAATTAGACTTGCCATCACTCGAAGCTAGAAGAGTAAGGGGGGATATGGTGACAGTCTTTAAATTCCTTCATGGTTATGATAGAGTGGATAGGGATCGATATTTCGATATGGCTGGCTCTAGAACTAGAGGTCATAGTTTGAAGCTTCGTAAGAAAACTTCTTTGCAGGATGTAAGGGAATACTTTTTCAGTGTAAGAGTAGTTGATAATTGGAATTCGCTAAGCGAGGAGGTAGTTAATGCTATCTCAATCCATAGTTTTAAGGACAGGTACGATAAGTATCACTAAGTCTAAAATGGAACCGATCAGGAGACGGGAAGATACGAGCTTTGGGCTCTTTCCCGTAAACACAATTAGGTAATCACAATTAGGTAATCACACACACACACACACACACACACACACTCCTTCAGGAGGATCTAAATAATCTGCATGAGTGGTCAGAAAAGTGGCTAATGAAATTCAATACCTCAAAATGTAAGGTAATGAGAATGGGTACAAGTGCAAGAAGGCCCAAGCTTGACTACTCGGTGGCTGGAGTACAACTTCAAGAGACAGAAAATGAGAGAGATCTAGGAGTAAACATACTGGCAGATTTGTCTCCAGAAATACATATAAATGGCGTAGTAAGGGCAGCATATGCATTCTTATCAAATGTAAGGGTAGCCTTCAGGCACATGGACAAGGAAATGTTCAGAAATATTTATGTAACCTATGTGAGGCCAAAACTCGAATATGCAGCCCCCTTTTGGAATCCGCACTTGAAAAAGCACATAGCTAAGCTTGAAAAAGTTCAAAGACATGCCACGAAACTGGTGCCAGAAATACGCAATCTCAGTTATGATGAGAGGCTGAGGGAATTAGACTTACCATCACTCGAAGCTAGAAGAGTGAGGGGGGATATGGTGACAGCCTTTAAATTCCTTCATGGTTATGATAGAGTGGATAGGGATCGATATTTTGATATGGCTGGCTCTAGAACTAGAGGTCATAGTTTGAAGCTTCGTAAGAAAAGTTCTTTGCAGGATGTAAGGAAATACTTTTTCAGTACAAGAGTAGTTGATAATTGGAATTCGCTAAGCGAGGAGGTAGTTAATGCTATCTCAATCCATAGTTTTAAGGACAGGTATGATAAGTATGACTAAGTATAAAATGGAACCGATCAGGAGACGGGAAGATACGAGCTTTGGGCTCTTTCCCTTAAACACAATTAGGTAATCACAATTAGGTAATCACACACACACACACACACACATCTATATATATATATATATATATATATATATATATATATATATATATATATATATATATATATATAAGCAGATTATATACGTGAAAACATGAATCTTTATTACCCCAACCGGGATTTGAACCCAGAACTTATAATTACTAAGCCAAGGCGCTGCCAGCTACACCACGGAAGGTTAAAAGGAAACAGTACTTATAGCTAATATCTGCTATGGTAGGAATGAACGCATTCTATGTGAATACCACTATGGTCATAATACAGTTTCCCCAACCTCACTCGTGGTTTCATTTTCACATATAATTCAACTCCCAATCTCATTTGGGAGCAACAATAACCAAATAAGCACATTACATATGTGAAAACATGAATCATTTTTACCCCAACCGTGACTTGAACCTAGGACTTATGATTACTAAGCCAAGGCGCTACCAACTACACCACAGAAGATTAAAAGGAAACAGATCTTATATGTATTCACATATGTAATGTGCTTATTTGGTTATTGGTGGTCCCGAATGAGATTGGGAGTTGAATTACATGCGAAAACGAAACCATGAGTGAGGTTGGGAAAACTGTACTATGAATATAGTGGCATTTAGATTGAATGCGTTCATTCCTACTATAGCATATATAAGCTATAAGGTCTGTTTCCTTTTAACCTTCTGTGGTGTAGTTGGTAGCACCTTGGCTTAGTAATTATAAATCCTAGCTTCAAGTCCCGGTTGGGGTAAAAATGATTCATGTTTTCACATATGTGATGTGTTTATTTGGTTATTGTTGGTCCCGAATAAGATTGGGAGTTGAATTAACTGCGAAAACGAAACCAGGAGTGAGATTGGGGAGACTGTAATATGAACCTAGTGGCATTCAGATAGAATGCGCTCATTCCTGCTTTAGCAGATATAAGCTATAAGGTCTGTTTCCTTTTAACCTTCTGTGGTGTAGTTGGTAGTGCCTTGGCTTAGTAATTATAAGTCCCAGGTTCAAATCCCAGTTGGGGCAAATATGATTCATATATATATATATATATATATATATATATATATATATATATATATATATATATATATATATATATATATATATATATATATATATATGTGTGTGTGTGTGTGTGTGTGTGTGTGTGTGTGTGTGTGTGTTTGTATATATATATAATATATATATATATATATATATATATATATATATATATATATATATATATATATATATATATATATATATATATCTGTGTGTGTGTGTTTGTATATATATATATATATATATCTGTGTGTGTGTGTATATGTATATATATATATATATATATATATATATATATATATATATATATATATATGTGTGTGTGTGTGTGTGTGTGTGTGTGTGTGTGTGTGTGTGTGTGTGTGTGTGTGTGTGTGTGTGTGTGTGTGTGTGTATATATATATATATATTATATATATATATATATATATATATATATATATATATATATATATATATATATATATATATATATATATTATATATATATATATATAATCAAATAAACACATTAACAAATGTGAAAAACATGAATCATATTTTACCCCTGACCCCGACTCGAACCTAAGACACATAATGCACAAGCAACTACACCACTGAAAATTCTAAAGACGAGGCTAACCTTACAGTTAACTGCTATACTAGAAACGAACTCATTCTTTTTGAATGCCTTTTCGTTCATATTAGAGCTTATAACCTGACTTGTGGCTTCGTTTTTCGCATTTAAGTCAAATTCCAGCTATATAGGCATTAATAATAATCAAATAAACACCTTAAAATATGTGAAAACATGAATCATATTTTACTCCTATGTGTCTTAGGTTCGAGTCCCGGTCAGGGGTAAAATATGATTCATGCTTCACATATGTTAATGAGTTCATTGGTCATTATTAAAGCCTATATAGCTGAGATTTGGATTGAATGGGAAAAATTAAACCACGAGTAAGGTTATAAGCTCTAATATGAACAAAAAGGCATCCAGAAAGAATGCGTTCATTACTAGTATAACAGTTAGTTGTAAGATTTGTTTCTTCTTTAGACTTCAGTGGTGTAGTTGATAGCACCTTGGCA
>JAXCGZ010022672.1:47500-52500 GCA_037179515.1 Halocaridina rubra | reverse complement strand
ACCTCAGTCCGTGACGGGGCGCGAACCCTCGCCTTGCCGCCTCAGAGTCGCAGACGCTACCATTTTGCCACGGAGACTACTAGATATATATATATATATATATATATATATATATATATATATATATATATATATATATATATATATATATATATATATATATATATATATATATATATATATATATATATATATATATTATATAAGTAGTCAGGGGGATGCTAACGATACTTTTAAATTTTTTGAGTTGCATTTCATTATTACGTTAAAAAATTAACATGTCACTGAGCACTGTCCTCTATCAACTCGGTATTCTAGTTCAGTACAGCACTATGTATGGAAAATCTGTGTTGCATCAGAAGACTCAGATTATGAATAGGCAATGTTTTTATGCCCTTCAATTCTGGAAATGATATAGTGCAGATTAACGCGTGTTAAAGAGTATTATTATTATTATTATTTTTTTTTAGATATTTCTGCCAATACTTTGCCCAAATATTTATTAAATGTCTTTAGATGTTTCTGTACACACATTCGCATGCAGCGCATTGAAGTATTCTTGGTCTGTATGGTAAACCGTCTGTCACTTAGTCAACGAACAAGTAATATGTGATAAAATTTATTTGTAGATAACATAATTTTCGGATAAATGTATTGTATATTATTCTTTCTAATTCCATCCATATCTTCCAAGAGGCTAGTGAGGTACAGCGACCGCACATAAACCTTGAAGAAGATGCCCAAAAAAATTTCTCTTTCACACGCACGCACGCAACCACCCTCTCTCTCTCTCTCTCTCTCTCTCTCTCTCTCTCTATATATATATATATATATATATATATATATATATATATATATATATATATATATACATACATACATTACTATCTATCTGTCTGTCTATCTATCTAAGTATATCTCCATGACCTCTCCTCCCTTGATTCGATTTATTGCAACGGTTTACATATTTTATGCCGCGTGACAGAATATTCGCCGGGCCGACTTATCTTCCATGATTTCTAACTCATTTGAACTGCCTCAATTCCAGCCTATTCTGGTCCAACAACAGGTCTAATTTGGGTGTTTGAATTCGCTCTGATCGTGAATATTGAGTATATGTTAGGGCTTGAGGTTTTTTTTAACCTATTCCTAAGAATATACATCTACGGCGTTCGTAATTCTATTAGTAAGGGTGATGACAACTTTACCCCATCTCATCCAACTTAGCCCTATGGGGTAAGGACAGCACGCAAAGCTGCTTTACCTCCTGCTGGCTAGTACAGTGGTAACGCGCTGGCTTCGCATTCACGAGGTCGAAAGATCGGTCCCCGTCCAAGACCGAGAGTTTAAGCTGTTTACTGGCAGGAACTGCTGTGGTTGGACATCACAGTGGGGGGTTGGGGCTTGCCCTGGCTGACGAATACCCATTGTACTGTAATGGAAATAAAGTTTATTTATTTATCTCGTAGAAACTTTCCTCTACATCCAACCGTCCCAGAGTACAGCACTCTAAAGAACAACAAGCGTATACAAGCTAGTGGTATAAGCCTAGTCGAACGATTGCTCAAAAGTGGAAAAAAAAAAAAAAACGCTAATCCAAGGTACGCATTGAGAGTGTAACGTAATCATCTTTCATCTTCGAAAAAGTCTTATTAAGGGTAGTCTTTTCGTTTAAGTTTGCACTGCTTTGCCTCCGTAAGACGAGGTTATAATGTTAGCTGTGTAAGTTTAAAAATTGGTTGTAGTAGTAGTTGTAGTTCGTTAAGGTCTGCACTGCTATAGCTCCGTAGGATCATGTCCAACATAATAGTTAGAAATATAAAGTATCTAGGCTTTGAGGATGCATATCTGGAAAATACAAATTGGAAATAAGGTCGTATGTCATACTTAAAATATGTTGTAGGAGTGTTGGTAGTAGTAGTAATAGGATGTTTGTTATGCTAATTAACTTTCATTTTGTTATTAAAAAAGTACTGCTTTACCTTCGCGGGACAAGATTCCAGAGTGGGGGAATAAATGCAAATAAATTTGACATTTAGCAAGCAGAAAGCAAAGTTATGAAATAAAAAATTGTAGTAGCGACAACAGCAGTTGTAGCAATGGGACTACTACTACTACTACAACTACTACTACTACTACTACTACTACTACTACTACTACTGACAACAGTAGTAGTATAAGTAGTTTTAGAAAATGCTTGGTTACGATGCCAAATATCTCTTCCTTTGTTAAGGTCCACACTGTTACCATTATGAGACAAGGTCCACATTAGCGTAGCAAATGTAAAGGATCCAGATTTTGAGCAAGATTTTCTTGGAAGTTCATTAAAATATTAGTCTTAGTAATAGAGACTTTGTTAAGGTTTGCACTGCTTTGCCTAAATAGGACGACGTCCGACAGTATGGTAGGATAGTTAAAGTAAGAGCACTGTTGAGGCTATAGTTCTTGAAGGCACATATAGGGAATAGTATTAAAGTTTAATAAATGAAAAAAAAAAGTAGTAGTAATACTTTTTATTTTGCCCCATTAGACTTCCGTTTACAATACCAGAATGAAAGCACGTCAAGAGAAAGTTCTATATGGTCCACAATCCCGTAAATTCATAAAGTAGGTTTTGTAAACGTCTGTGTGCGTATTCACATTAAAATAGTAAGTACATACAGTACATGTATACACGAGTACGTAGACACACTTGCGAGCGTACACACGTAGGACACCGGAACTGCAATAATATGGGCGTCGGTTATTTCCTCTTTATTATATTACACATAAGCAATTCTGCAGCCGCCCTTTTTACCTTACAGCTTCTCTCTCTCTCTCTCTCTCTCTCTCTCTCTCTCTCTCTCTCTCTCTCTCTCTCTCTCTCTCTCTCTCTCTCTCTCTCTCTCTCTCTCTCTCTCTCTCTCTCCGGTCTCATTGTCACTATACACGCAGATGTATATCCTATCATTCATACTCGTGTTTTGAATTTTTGTGTCAAATGAAGAAAACGCATATATATATATATATATATATATATATATATATATATATATATATATATATATATATATATTATATATATATATATATATATATATATATATATATATATATATATATATATATATATATATATAAAACAAACTATCAACTGGAGATACGGTTTATAAGAGTAAATAGAGAAGGGGAGTCAGTTAGGAAACTGGGGGGGGGGAGGGCAGTGACATTTGCTGTAATATCATGTTTGGTAAGGTTGGGTTAGCTAGGTTAGCAAAGCTGAAGAAGACGCACCTAATAATTTGAGGTGCGTTTTCTCCAACGGGTTCATTTTTATTATTATTATTATTATTATTATTATTATTATTATTATTATTATTATTATTATTATCATCAGTAGTTCCTTCCCAAGCACACTGTGTAATGGTGTCGCTGTTTACAACATGTTTGGATCTGATTCAGACATCAACAATATAAATGCCCTTCCTAAAACTGACCCTCTCAAATAAAAGTACTTGGGACCGGCACCGAGTTTAACAGGTTTTTCTCCCATTGCCACTTAACGCAAACATTAATACACTGAAGCAAACACCTACTCATCCAGGCCACACTCAAAAATTGGTCATGATTTTAAAGTTATAATCAAATGGATAATACGATACTCTCAATCCAATGACGAGAGAGAGAGAGAGAGAGAGAGAGAGAGAGAGAGAGAGAGAGAGAGAGAGAGAGAGAGAGAGAGAGAGAGAGAGAGAGAGAGAGAGACTTACAGAAATAAATTAAGTGCGAGTTATTTGGTTTTCTGCAGCGGGAGTTTTCTTGTTAATATTATCTTATTCAATTCGAGCATTCGGACGAGTGCGAAAGCTAGACTTATTTTTGTTATATGTATGTGCAAACACTGGGGAACTAACATCAATGATACTCTGAAAAATATCTTACTGTACGCAAAGATCGAAGAAAAAATAAAAGCATATGAAAATGGCAAACGCAACTCTAAAAATATGGGAAAGTTAGACTACTTTGTAGATAACAAGAATCATCATTTCCAAATAGCTCACAGACAAATAAATAGATACATAGAAACTAAATAAATTGTTTCTACATTCCTACGCAAAAAAAGAGCAAATGCTCTTTCGAAACTTACTCATCAAGGGAACTATTCCCATGGCACTGTAATTTACAGTTATTATACAGTTCTATAACAACAATAACTATACTAGGCCCTGCGCTCACACTATGGCCTACTCCCGCAGAGCTTTGTTAAATCCTATCTTTATACCGCTATTATTCAACAATATTTTGTCAATATTTTTGCTTGAGAGCTATTTGCTTTATCATATTTTTCAACTGGGTTGAACATTACTAAAGTACTTTGAACATACACACACACACACACACACACACACACACACACACACACACACACACACTAAAAAATGTAAGGGTAGCCTTCAGGCACATGGACAAGGAAATGTTCAGAAATATTTATGTAACCTATGTGAGGCCAAAACTCGAATATGCAGCCCCCTTTTGGAATCCGCACTTGAAAAAGCACATAGCTAAGCTTGAAAAAGTTCAAAGACATGCCACGAAACTGGTGCCAGAAATACGCAATCTCAGTTATGATGAGAGGCTGAGGGAATTAGACTTACCATCACTGGAAGCTAGAAGAGTGAGGGGGGATATGGTGACAGTCTTTAAATTCCTTCATGGTTATGATAGAGTGGATAGGGATCGATATTTTGATATGGCTGGCTCTAGAACTAGAGGTCATAGTTTGAAGCTTGGTAAGAAAACTTCTTTGCAGGATGTAAGGAAATACTTTTTCAGTGTAAGAGTAGTTGATACTTGGAATTGGCTAAGCGAGGAGGTAGTTAATGCTATCTCAATCCATAGTTTTAAGGACAGGTATGATAAGTATCACTAAGTATAAAATGGAACCGATGAGGAGACGGGAAGATACGAGCTTTGGACTCTTTCCCGTAAACACAATTAGGTAATCACACTAATGTCTTAAG
>JAXCGZ010022672.1:20000-42500 GCA_037179515.1 Halocaridina rubra | reverse complement strand
GGGAGCTGACAGACTCACGCTCGAATCCACCATAGGGAGTTAGAAAGAGCATCCTGGCTCAACTCCCCCAACCACACATTATCTTTGTCCACCCTCGTAATAGGGATTGATAGTGACGCATAAAACGTACGTACATTACAATAGTAATAGCAGTACTTGATGTTTGTCCCAAACCTGCAACTAACGAGTCCTGTATGATAGCCTATTCTCTCTCTCTCTCTCTCTCTCTCTCTCTCTCTCTCTCTCTCTCTCTCTCTCTCTCTCTCTCATAACTAGCATGCAACAGAATGAAAATAAAGGTCGCTATGATGATAACTATATGTAATAACATGGTGAAGTTATAATTACATTGCATCATGTTCCCCTTGACGTCGTAATTTCGTTAGTGGACACTAGTTCAAGGCGAATCCAGTGTAATGGGTAATTGTTCATATTATTAATTCTTCGACAGATACTCTAGTCAAGTCTATTCGTATATTTGTAAAGGTGCATTCATGCAAAATCATGAACCTAGAGGAGAACACAATGCGTTTTCTTTAGATTGTACAAGCTGTTCATGGTTATTCACTAATACATATGCAATAACTTCCCTTTTATGTTATTCTCATGAGTATACTGTTAATAATGTAACAATTTTAGTTTGAGAAAACCTCATTTTATGAAGCATATTATAATTTATTTAATGTATATAATCTCGTACTGACTCACAAGACATTACCTCCGTGTTACTCTATATGAAACAGAAATACAAATATGAACATTAGGTGTAAAAAAGTAAATATACACGAATACATGGATATACATACATACATTTTCATCGATCAATAACATGAAAATATATACAAAAATGTATGAGATTGCAGGTATGAATGTATACATATACATATAGATGCACAGAACATTGAAATGTATACATAAAAAAAAACATATTAGGTGTTTCATAGAACAACAAAAGTGAAATGAATATATACATATAGACATACACATATTCATAGAGCAATAAATATTGATACGTATACATAAAAATGTATAGGGTGACACTGGAGTTTACATAACTATATATATATATATATATATATATATATATATATATATATATATATATATATATATATATATATATATATATATATATATATATATATATATATATATATATATATATATATATATATATACAACTATGTACACTTAAAATATATAAATTAAAATGTAATTTTAATTCAGAGGGAATAAATATAATATATATATATATATATATATATATATATATATATATATATATATATATATATATATATATATATATATATATATATACAATAGGTATTCAGAGCATTAAAATGGATATGTATGTATAACATGTATGGTGAAAACGGGGTAAGAAATATGGTACCTGAGATGGATGCATACATGTATCCATATATATATATATATATATATATATATATATATATATATATATATATATATATATATATATATATATATATACATAATATATATATATATATATATATATATATATATATATATATATATATATATATATATATATATATACATAATATAATATATATATATATATATATATATATATATATATATATATATATATATATATATATATATATATATATATATATATAATGCTATAATTAACAAAATAAAACTTCAGAGGTATGTATATCTTTCAAGATCAAGAGTTTTCCAAGCTAGATGTGTATATCATAAACAATGTCCTCTCCCTTCTAATGCAATTTTGAGTAGTGAATAAAGAGACGGAATTACGATCATAAAAATTTACAACAAAGATTTTACATGGATACATAATAGTGTTAAACAACTCTGAGGGGAAGAAATAAACTAATAAACGAGTAGCATGAGATAAACTGAGCTAAGATAAAATGAAATTTTGAGAACTCAATAAGAGACAAAAGTGTAGAAATATATATTACTGATGTGCTTCCTGACATAGAATAAATTACAAGATATTTACAGACAACAAATTAAAAAAAAAAAATAATGTGTCCAGAACTTGCTGGGATGATTGGAAAACCTCATTATGTTGACAATTATGAATGATGACGGTATGATCTCTTGTTAATATATTAAAAAATCCTAAAATCAAAATTGTACGAAATATGCAGATACATAGCCAAAAGTGGATCCTGTACAATTAGGGAAGTTTTGTGCTTGCACACAATCATTACAATTTACGGCAAAATTGCTTCTACGAGTTTTTTTCCCCCTCAGTGTAATGTCTTTAAGAAGTATGCTGAGTTGGCATTGTTTATGAAACAACAGATCAAAACAATGGTTTGCTGTCACAAAATCCCCTGAAGCGTAGGCTCATAGCCTACCAATAGTGGACGCAGTTTAGAGTGACCTACTACATGTATATAAATAATTTATCATCTGCACCTTGCGTGAAGGGAGTTGCTATATAACATGGCATTACATTGAATATATTCAGCTCAAAAATTGAGAGTAGTATAATTTCTTTTAGAATAGTAAGGTCATATCGGAACTAATTGGATAAAATTGGTGTAACTCACGTTTGTAATAGTGTCATTAAGCTTAAAGTTGATGTTACAAATGTAGATATATTTTCCATATGCATGGCTAAAAAAGATGTTCTTATTGAATGTGTATTTTTCTTTCTTTATTTCCTCAGTTTATGAAGATCAGTCTCCAAATAACGAATTAATACTATTAGATAAAAAAATTGCCTAATATATATATATATATATATATATATATATATATATATATATATATATATATATATATATATATATATATATATATATATATATATATATATATATATATATATATATATATATATATATATATATATATATATATATATATATATATTCTTCACTGTTAGACTTACCAAGGCTAGTTTTAATTTATGCAGTAGCTACATAGTATGAAATATTATTTCTATATCAATTCCCTACTAGTCTAATGCTACACGTCAATCATTAGTCATAACGAATTCATCACTCGCCGACTGATAATAGTAATGGACAACTTTGCGAGTCAATTTCCATGGTCTAGTAAACAGCCAGTGCAAGAGGCGACTACAAAATCGATTAATTTTTTTTTAGAACCTCCCTTATTGACAAACATCTGGTCTTATTATAACTGTTATATGTAAAAGACTTCACCCAAAAAAAGAATCTCAAGTATACTTTATATTTGTAGGCATATTATGAAACTTGCAATTTCGAAACGCATTGCAGTCCCTTTTCCCTGCTTAATTCTGTTTCCATAACAGTTGAGGGGGGGGGGGGGAAACGGTACTACTCGTTATCTGCCGTCGTGAAGTTTTATATCAGTGTCCTCATTATGGGGGCGGACACACATTGGAGCTAGAGCGTTACGGTTGGATGACCTTTTTGACGCTCCGCGGTGGTTCCAATAGTGGGTCTGTCACCTACCGAGTTTAGTATTCTAACCGCTGATGTTCACGTTAAAAGTTAAAGGTCTCTAATGAATGGCAGTGGCAAGAGACAGTGATAACGCTAGAACCCGACTATATACCCACCTATAGCCTGTCCTAAGACCCCTCATCAATCACGTGAACCTAGTGATCTCCAGACAATTGCTTAATGATCAGGTAGTCATAGGAAATCACCAGTCCCGCAAGTCATTGCCCAATGAAATCGGTAACGTCATGAAGAGCTAATCCAACCACGGGCCAGGATCGAACCTGGGCCCGTATATTACCGGCCTCAGTCGCTACCACGACGCCATTATGTAATGATAAAAAAAGAAAAGTCCGGTACAAGTGTCTTACAGATAAAAAGTAAAGAAAACTCGTGAATGTAACCCAAAAGAATTTTGTGAAGGAATTTAAAAACTTAGGTTAATGACATTCAGCTTCATAAGTTGTGTAAGTATGGAGAACTGTGTGATTATCTAATTGTGATTACCTAATTGTGTTTACGGGAAAGAGCCCAAAGCTCGTATCTTCCCGTCTCCTGATCGGTTTCACTTTATACTTAGTGATACTTATCATACCTGTCCTTAAAACTATGGTGTGTGTGTGTGATTACCTAATTGTGATTACCTAATTGTGTTTACGGGAAAGAGCCCAAAGCTCGTATCTTCCCGTCTCCTGATCGCTTCCATTTTATACTTAGTGATACTTATCATACCTGTCCTTAAAACTATGGATTGAGATAGCATTAACTACCTCCTCGCTTAGCCAATTCCAGTTATCAACTACTCTTACACTGAAAAAGTATTTCCTTACATCCTGCAAAGAAGTTTTCTTACGAAGCTTCAAACTATGACCTCTACTTCTAGAGCCAGCCATGTGTGTGTGTGTGTGTGTGTGTGTGTGTGTGTGTGTGTGTGTGTGTGATTACCTAATTGTGATTACCTAATTGTGTTTACGGGAAAGAGCCCAAAGCTCGTATCTTCCCGTCTCCTGATCGCTTCCATTTTATACTTAGTGATACTTATCATACCTGTCCTTAAAACTATGGATTGAGATAGCATTAACTACCTCCTCGCTTAGTCAGTTCCAATTATCAACTACTCTTACACTGAAAAAGTATTTCCTTACATCCTGCAAAGAAGTTTTCTGTGATTACCTAATTGTGATTACCTAATTGTGTTTACGGGAAAGAGCCCAAAGCTCGTATCTTCCCGTCTCCTCATCGGTTCCATTTTAGACTAAGTGATACTTATCATACCTGTCCTTAAAACTATGGATTGAGATAGCATTAACTACCTCCTCGCTTAGCGAATTCCAATTATCAACTACTCTTACACTGAAAAAGTATTTCCTTACATCCTGCAAAGAACTTTTCTTACGAAGCTTCAAACTATGACCTCTAGTTCTAGAGCCAGCCATATCGAAATATCGATCCCTATCCACTCTATCATAACCATGAAGGAATTTAAAGACTGTCACCATATCCCCCCTTACTCTTCTAGCTTCGAGTGATGGTAAGTCTAATTCCCTCAGCCTCTCATCATAACTGAGATTGCATATTTCTGGCACCAGTTTCGTGGCATGTCTTTGAACATTTTCAAGCTTAGCTATGTGCTTTTTCAAGTGCGGATTCCAAAAGGGGGCTGCATATTCGAGTTTTGGCCTCACATAGGTTACATAAATATTTCTGAACATTTCCTTGTCCATGTGCCTGAAGGCTACCCTTACATTTGATAAGAATGCATATGCTGCCCTTACTATGCCATTTATATGTATTTCTGGAGACAAATCTGCCAGTATGTTTACTCCTAGGTCTCTCTCATTTTCTGTCTCTTGAAGTTGTACTCCAGTCACCGAGTAGTCAAGCTTGGGCCTTCTTGCACTTGTACCCATTCTCATTACCTTACATTTTGAAGTATTGAATTTCATTAGCCACTTTTCTGACCACTCATGCAGATTATTTAGATCCTCCTGAAGTTCTCTACCATTGTTCTCGTTTTTTATTTTCTTCACAATCTTTGCATCATCTGCAAACATATTCATGAATGAATTTACAGACTCTGGTAGGTGTGTGTGTGTGTGTGTGTGTGTGATTACCTAATTGTGATTACCTAATTGTGTTTACGGGAAAGAGCCCAAAGCTCGTATCTTCCCGTCTCCTGATCGGTTCCATTTTTAGACTTAGTGAAACTTATCGTACCTGTCCTTAAAACTATGGATTGAGATAGCATTAACTACCTCCTCGCTTAGCGAATTCCAATTATCAACTACTCTTACACTGAAAAAGTATTTCCTTACATCCTGCAAACAAGTTTTCTTACGAAGCTTCAAACTATGACCTCTAGTTCTAGAGCCAGCCATATCGAAATATCGATCCCTATCCACTCTATCATAACCATGAAGGACTTTAAAGACTGTCACCATATCCCCCCTTACTCTTCTAGCTTCGAGTGACGGCAAGTCTAATTCCCTCAGCCTCTCATCATAACCGAGATTGCGTATTTCTGGCACCAGTTTCGTGGCATGTCTTTGAACTTTTTCAAGCTTAGCTATGTGCTTTTTCAAGTGCGGATTCCAAAAGGGGGCTGCATATTCGAGTTTTGGCCTCACATAGGTTACATAAATATTTCTGAACATTTCCTTGTCCATGTGCCTGAAGGCTACCCTTACATTTGATAAGAATGCATATGCTGCCCTTACTACGCCATTTATATGTATTTCTGGAGACAAATCTGCCAGTATGTTTACTCCTAGATCTCTCTCATTTTCTGTCTCTTGAAGTTGTACTCCAGCCACCGAGTAGTCAAGCTTGGGCCTTCTTGCACTTGTACCCATTCTCATTACCTTACATTTTGAGGTATTGAGAGAGGAGAGAGAGAGAGAGAGAGAGAGAGAGAGAGAGAGAGAGAGAGAGAGAGAGAGAGAGAGAGAGAGAGAGAGAGAGAGAGAGAGAGAGGAATTAGAGTAGATCCAACAACGAACTCCTTTACGTTTCATATCTTGATTTAATGAAAGCTTTAGATGAAGGTAAGAGAGATTCACCTATTTTCGCTCCCTGTATATTATACAGTACTGTCAAAGAGGTAAAGAACTTATCTTTGAAACAAACTCACGTTTTTTTTTGCTTTTGTTTAATTATGGGTAGAATTTTAATTTCATTACCCTATTTTTTTATTTTATGATTTTGACACCAGGACGTACAAAAAAAAATAAATAAAACAGCCCTCATCGGGCCTGGGCACGAAAAATACATAAAGAGAAACAGAGATGAGGAGTGTAATGACTTGTCAGATGTGAAGGGATAAAAGATGTGTGATGAACATCCAAGAATATTCAGTGTAGCTGTAGGCATAGAAAAAGAACCGTCACTGAAAGAAGACTATTTAGATTTTAGAGGAAAGTAGTTTTATATTCTTTTGCTAAAATAGCTGACAAGTCGGTGTTATCCTGTTTGACCATTTTTATATTCATTGCCTGTTTGTATTTCATTCATAATTGTATGATGTATGCTTCTATGTATTTAGAGAGAGAGAGAGAGAGAGAGAGAGAGAGAGAGAGAGAGAGAGAGAGAGAGAGAGAGAGAGAGAGAGAGAGAGAGAGAGAGAGAGAGAGAGACTTCTGCCAGGCAAGAGTTGTCTCATGCGTGGAAAACTAGTTGAACACATATCCTCCTCTTCCGCTCTCATCTGCTCTTTGTTACTCCGCTTTTATATTTATTACGTTAGTTATATTTTTTTTTGGGGGGGGAAATAACATTCAGCCTTCCCCAACTCAACTATTTCAAGAGTACACTATTGAATATTATGCTAAATGGTACAAGGTTTCGCCATCGATTAATAGGGTGACCATTCCCTTCCCTTTAGTAACCTAGAAGAAAACAAACACAGGGTCCCCAAGATGCCTCATTGTAGAGAAAAAATATGCATTTTCGGTATACAGTATAAGAATAAATACTATCCTTAATTATTATTATTTTTTTTTTTAACCATTGTTGTCTCTAGCATATCCTTCAGATTATAAAGTTCAAAATGCAAGTGTGACTCTTCCCGCATTTAATATTATCATTAAATATTTAATATGACGCATTAAATTATATATTATCATGGTGCAGCATAGCACATCAAGACACGGTGTTGTGGATAATGCGTATATTATTAAATAAATATTACAATATCAGAAGAGAAATATTAAGGGTGGATTAATTAGAATCCAATTATTATTATTATTATTATTATTATTATTATTATTATTATTATTATTATTATTATTATTATTATTATTATTATTATTATTATTATTACTGTGGTATTTGAGAAAGAATCCCATAAACATGTTCCCTGCGTGACGTATCAGCCGGCCAAATGGGAAAAGATTCAAAGAGCTGGCGATTCCATTTTCCCTGAATTATATACTTGGATACATACCAGAAGAAAGAGGAGCTGGTGAAAATGAATAGGTAATGCTTGAAACTCCGTTGTCCGCCCTCTTTGTTCATTTGTTACTCTTCTGCTGGCTTCATCGGGATATGGGATCAAGTTGAAACATTATGATAATAATAATAACAATAATAATAATAGTAATAATAATAGTGATTATTATTATTATTATTATTATTATTATTATTATTATTATTATTATTATTATTATTATTATTATTATTATTATTATTATTATTATTCAGTTCAGTAGGACAGGTACGTGGAAGCCATTTTTCGAGGATGACCTCTGAGACAGAGTTTTATTTTAATAAATGTGTGTCTTTTATCCAACTCGGCATGGATATAAAAGACAAATGCCACTGCTGTCCTTTCCTCATCCTCGACCTGAGAGGAAAACATTACTTGGCACACCTGCTTAAGTAGCTCGTATTTAAAAAAATCGAACCGCGAAAGTTCATAGCAGTGATACCTTTGTTTACAAAGAAGTAAAAATCGGTTTACTATTATGGACATCTTACTTTATGATTGCTTGCAAATACATATTCGCACATGTACACATATGCACTTTTATTTTCGAGGACAGACACAAAACACTAGTAATGGCCTTGACCCTGTTTGACCATTTTTATATTCATTGCCTGTTTGTATTTCATTCATAATTGTATGATGTATGCTTCTATGTATTTAGAGAGAGAGAGAGAGAGAGAGAGAGAGAGAGAGAGAGAGAGAGAGAGAGAGAGAGAGAGAGAGAGAGAGAGAGAGACTTCTGCCAGGCAAGAGTTGTCTCATGCGTGGAAAACTAGTTGAACACATATCCTCCTCTTCCGCTCTCATCTGCTCTTTGTTACTCCGCTTTTATATTTATTACGTTAGTTATATTTTTTTTTTGGGGGGGGAAATAACATTCAGCCTTCCCCAACTCAACTATTTCAAGAGTACACTATTGAATATTATGCTAAATGGTACAAGGTTTCGCCATCGATTAATAGGGTGACCATTCCCTTCCCTTTAGTAACCTAGAAGAAAACAAACACAGGGTCCCCAAGATGCCTCATTGTAGAGAAAAAATATGCATTTTCGGTATACAGTATAAGAATAAATACTATCCTTAATTATTATTATTTTTTTTTTAACCATTGTTGTCTCTAGCATATCCTTCAGATTATAAAGTTCAAAATGCAAGTGTGACTCTTCCCGCATTTAATATTATCATTAAATATTTAATATGACGCATTAAATTATATATTATCATGGTGCAGCATAGCACATCAAGACACGGTGTTGTGGATAATGCGTATATTATTAAATAAATATTACAATATCAGAAGAGAAATATTAAGGGTGGATTAATTAGAATCCAATTATTATTATTATTATTATTATTATTATTATTATTATTATTATTATTATTATTATTATTATTATTATTATTATTATTACTGTGGTATTTGAGAAAGAATCCCATAAACATGTTCCCTGCGTGACGTATCAGCCGGCCAAATGGGAAAAGATTCAAAGAGCTGGCGATTCCATTTTCCCTGAATTATATACTTGGATACATACCAGAAGAAAGAGGAGCTGGTGAAAATGAATAGGTAATGCTTGAAACTCCGTTGTCCGCCCTCTTTGTTCATTTGTTACTCTTCTGCTGGCTTCATCGGGATATGGGATCAAGTTGAAACATTATGATAATAATAATAACAATAATAATAATAGTAATAATAATAGTGATTATTATTATTATTATTATTATTATTATTATTATTATTATTATTATTATTATTATTATTATTATTATTATTATTATTATTATTATTATTATTCAGTTCAGTAGGACAGGTACGTGGAAGCCATTTTTCGAGGATGACCTCTGAGACAGAGTTTTATTTTAATAAATGTGTGTCTTTTATCCAACTCGGCATGGATATAAAAGACAAATGCCACTGCTGTCCTTTCCTCATCCTCGACCTGAGAGGAAAACATTACTTGGCACACCTGCTTAAGTAGCTCGTATTTAAAAAAATCGAACCGCGAAAGTTCATAGCAGTGATACCTTTGTTTACAAAGAAGTAAAAATCGGTTTACTATTATGGACATCTTACTTTATGATTGCTTGCAAATACATATTCGCACATGTACACATATGCACTTTTATTTTCGAGGACAGACACAAAACACTAGTAATGGCCTTGACCCTGTTTGACCATTTTTATATTCATTGCCTGTTTGTATTTCATTCATAATTGTATGATGTATGCTTCTATGTATTTAGAGAGAGAGAGAGAGAGAGAGAGAGAGAGAGAGAGAGAGAGAGAGAGAGAGAGAGAGAGAGAGAGAGAGAGAGAGAGAGACTTCTGCCAGGCAAGAGTTGTCTCATGCGTGGAAAACTAGTTGAACACATATCCTCCTCTTCCGCTCTCATCTGCTCTTTGTTACTCCGCTTTTATATTTATTACGTTAGTTATATTTTTTTTTGGGGGGGGGAAATAACATTCAGCCTTCCCCAACTCAACTATTTCAAGAGTACACTATTGAATATTATGCTAAATGGTACAAGGTTTCGCCATCGATTAATAGGGTGACCATTCCCTTCCCTTTAGTAACCTAGAAGAAAACAAACACAGGGTCCCCAAGATGCCTCATTGTAGAGAAAAAATATGCATTTTCGGTATACAGTATAAGAATAAATACTATCCTTAATTATTATTATTTTTTTTTTAACCATTGTTGTCTCTAGCATATCCTTCAGATTATAAAGTTCAAAATGCAAGTGTGACTCTTCCCGCATTTAATATTATCATTAAATATTTAATATGACGCATTAAATTATATATTATCATGGTGCAGCATAGCACATCAAGACACGGTGTTGTGGATAATGCGTATATTATTAAATAAATATTACAATATCAGAAGAGAAATATTAAGGGTGGATTAATTAGAATCCAATTATTATTATTATTATTATTATTATTATTATTATTATTATTATTATTATTATTATTATTATTATTATTATTATTATTACTGTGGTATTTGAGAAAGAATCCCATAAACATGTTCCCTGCGTGACGTATCAGCCGGCCAAATGGGAAAAGATTCAAAGAGCTGGCGATTCCATTTTCCCTGAATTATATACTTGGATACATACCAGAAGAAAGAGGAGCTGGTGAAAATGAATAGGTAATGCTTGAAACTCCGTTGTCCGCCCTCTTTGTTCATTTGTTACTCTTCTGCTGGCTTCATCGGGATATGGGATCAAGTTGAAACATTATGATAATAATAATAACAATAATAATAATAGTAATAATAATAGTGATTATTATTATTATTATTATTATTATTATTATTATTATTATTATTATTATTATTATTATTATTATTATTATTATTATTATTATTATTATTCAGTTCAGTAGGACAGGTACGTGGAAGCCATTTTTCGAGGATGACCTCTGAGACAGAGTTTTATTTTAATAAATGTGTGTCTTTTATCCAACTCGGCATGGATATAAAAGACAAATGCCACTGCTGTCCTTTCCTCATCCTCGACCTGAGAGGAAAACATTACTTGGCACACCTGCTTAAGTAGCTCGTATTTAAAAAAATCGAACCGCGAAAGTTCATAGCAGTGATACCTTTGTTTACAAAGAAGTAAAAATCGGTTTACTATTATGGACATCTTACTTTATGATTGCTTGCAAATACATATTCGCACATGTACACATATGCACTTTTATTTTCGAGGACAGACACAAAACACTAGTAATGGCCTTGACCCTGCAAGAGGCATTAAAAAAAAAAAAAAAAAAACGGAAGAAAGGAATAATGAAGATTTAAGATCATACACCTCTCACCCCTAATTTACGCACTACGCCCTTCCTCTCCTTGTTCTTAGGAGGTAATCCAATCCTGCTAATAATAATAATAATAATAATAATAATAATAATTAATAATAATAATAATAATATAATACTGAACTGCGATCCTTAACGAAATTTCATATCACTGCACATTCAAGGAGGAACTTTTCAGTGATAAAGTCTACTGCCCTGAGAAGGAGAACTTATTTATTGACATCTTCAAAGATCTCTGTTCTCATACAAATAAGCGTCACCCTTCCCAACTATTGTATCTCTCGAGGAATTCTTTTTCCCCTACAGCTTTGCTATGTTGAGACTGAAGAGGTGTTACATTAAAGAGAAACAATGGAGTAGGGAAACAAATGAAAAAAAAAAATAATGCGAAGTGGGGATACAACGCAATGAAAAGATAGGAACGAGAGAGAGAGAGAGAGAGAGAGAGAGAGAGAGAGAGAGAGAGAGAGAGAGAGAGAGAGAGAGAGAGAGAGAGAGAGAGAGAGAGAGAGAGAGAGAGAGAGAGAGAGAGAGAATTTATGATAGTGTAAAGGAACACATACAGAGGATACATTTTAATATATCAAGTTTCCTGAGATACCGGAGTACAGTATTGATATTCCTGCCAGGACTCGGAAAGAAATCTTAGATTGTATTTCGTATATTAAATAGAGAAACCACATTTAAAGGCAACACATCCTTCCTCCCTCTCGACTATGATGACCAATAAATAGCATAAAGGAAAATCCTTGGAATCAGGATAACAGTCACGGGGTGAACTTGGTAAAAAAACAAAAGGATAAATGGTATTAACTTCCTCCTCCCATCCTGCTTATGCAAGTATCCTTAATGATCATATACGAACAATTTCCCCAAACTTATGAAGGACACAGCCTAATCTCGTTGCCTTAACCCATGATATAGTTTTCTTTATTCTTAACTCATTGACACGTCATAAATTTGAATAAACAATTAATAAAATACAACTGTTATTATGTATTTTTCATCTTCTTGGTTATTGCCTCGCTCTCTGATACCTTAATATTACTTTATGTAATATTAAGATTTCCATAATTTGTTATATCTCTAACGTAAGCTGAAAGCTCCCTGGAAATTATATTTTCGGTGTTCTAAATATTATTTACTATTTTGATACATATTCATGCTATTTTTTTTCTATAACTTTAATTTTTTTCAATTACGGAGTACGGGTAATTTTGTGAAGCCAGGTGTGCTCACTGTTGTTAATTAACAATAAGGTCTCATCACTGTTAGAAGGATAGAAAACATATCGAAAAAAAAAGGAATTATATCAGAGCTTTGCTTAAGAATAATGAAATTATCTCACAAATATCGATTGTCTATCTCTACATATATACGTTAGCCATATTTCCCCTTCACAAAGGGGGTGGATGAGTCAAAGTAAAATACCTTGACTCTGTGGGAAGAAAATTCAGAGGAGGGGGGATTTCCAGTACCCTAACACCGCCACATTTAGTTGACTTTTATTATTATTATTATTATTATTATTATTATTATTATTATTATTATTATTATTATTATTATTATTATTATTATTATTATTATTATTATTATTATTATTATTATTATTATTATTATTATTTTTTCAGCAGGGATCACCACAGCCATGGACCAACGCGGCATGGAACACTTAACGAGATGTGTGAAAATGGCCGAACCTCTTGTACAGAACCCAGAATACATCTTTCCTCTCACCGACCTCGATATAAGGGGGGTCTGCAGGTATGCAGTATATGCAAGAGTAACCCTAACCTTAGAAAATGGGATTTGCCGGAGTCCATCTTATCTTATAAAAGTGGAATGTGTTGGAGTGACTCTAGGCTATAGGTGTTAGCTTAAAAAAAAGTATAAGTACGCGTAAGCATGAAAAAAGGCGCGTGAGTAAACCAAAGCTCAAAAAAGCTGTTATTATGAGTGTAATGTTGTTCCGGTTTTACGTCACGGACTCCCTTTTCTACCAAGGGCTAAGACTGTTGCCTTATTGCGAAGGCCTTGTTTTGGCAGATGTAATCGTTACCCTGAGTACATGCCCTTGCTAACCTCAGACCGTGACGGGGCGCGAACCCTCGACCTGACGCCTCAGAGTCGCGGACGCTACCGCTTGAGCCACGGTGACTACTTTATTATAAGTGTAATATAAAGGTAAAAATGTTTCTGCCTCACAACTCAGATGTTAGAAAGGCTTCCATTTTCATGTTTGTTAATGCCAAAGTGTAAAAAGAACAACGGAGGTACAGTTATTTAAGTAAATAAATGAGCGAAATTGTAGTAATTTGAAACCAAGCTGGCGAGGGATCAGATTAGATTACTTGACAGAAAAAGCATCCCTATAAAAATTGCGGCCTAAATTCTACTGGCTTAAAAAAATCTGTATAAAAAACAACAATACCTTTTTTATGAGTTTGAAAAAAAAAAAAAGCCCGTATCGGGCCTGGGCACGAATAATACTAAGTAATGAGAAATAAAGATGGACAATGTTTTGACTTGTCAGTTGTGAAGGCATAATAAGAGATGTGTACTGGATATCCAAAATTATTCGGTGTTGATGTAGGCATAAAAAAAAAAAAACCGTAACTGAAGGAAGATTTAATATAAAATTGCTCTAGACTTGGTGATAAATATGGTATTTTAGAGATAAAAAGTATAAAACTAGATAAATCTGTGAAGAAATATATATATATATATATGTATACACACATTCATATATATATATATATATATATATATATATATATATATATATATATATATATATATATATATATATATGTACGGTATATACATACATACATGCATGCATACATAAATACATACATATATATATATATATATATATATATATATATATATATATATATATATATATATATATATATATATATATATATATATATATATATATATATATATATATATATATATATATATATATATATATATATATATATATATATATATATATATATATATATATATATATATATATATATATATATATATATATATATATATATATATATATATATATATATATATATATATATATATATATATATATATATATATATATATATATATATATATATATATATATATATATATATAAGTAAGCACAAACTGTTTGCATACAGCACTAAATGGTAAGGAAGCCCATCAGTGAAACAACACATAAAAAAAAATAAGGCCATATTTCGGTTCCAGTTTGGACCCGAAATATATCGTTATTTTTTTCTGTGTTGTTTCACTGATAGGCTTCCTTACCATATATATATATATATATATATATATATATATATATATATATATATATATATATATATATATATATATATATATATATATATATATATATATATATATATATATATATATATATATATATATATATATATATATATATATATATGTATGTGTGTGTGTGTGTGTGTGTGTTGTGTGTGTGTGTGTGTGTGTGCTTGTAAATGCAAGGAAACTATATAAGATGCAAAACCAATAAGGTAATGCAGTAAAATGGAAAGTTAAACTGAGGCACACATGACATTACGCCCATGAACAAGCATACACACACACACACACACACACACACACACACACACACACACACACACACACACACACACACACACAAGATGTAGGAAAATATTGTTGAGAAAAAAAAGTCTAAAAGACCTTCAAGAATTCAAAGAAGTGTTCATTAGACGATACAGAACACAGGAAGAGATGGGAAAGATCAAAAACTTGTTGCAAGAGGCAAGAAGGTTAAATGAGGAAAGAAATGAAGAAGAGAAGAAAAATTTTCATTTCAGAGTTCTTCCAGACAAAGGGGAGATAAAGAAGATAATGACAGAAGATCAGGGGATGGGGCCTCATTAAGATTGTTATACACAAATGCTGATGTATTAGCTGGTAAGGCAGTAGAATTAAAGGATAGGATTCACAACAGTAAGGCAGATATAGTAGCAATTACAGAGACTAAGTTGAGTGAGGACATAAACAGTGTCACAGTTTTTCCTAAGGGCTTCAGAATATTAAGGGTTGAAAGATCTGAGAGGACTGGTGGAGGGATATCACTGCTCATAAGGGAAAGGATTCAAGTTGAAGAAATAAACTTGGTTATAGAAAGTGAGTTCAAGGAATTTCTTGTTGCTCGCATAAATACTGGGTCAGAGAGCATTATAATAACTGTTGTATATAACCCACCAAGGAACCAGAATAGGCTAGAAGTTTATAAGGAAAGTCATATAGGTACTATTGAAGTCATAAACTCAGTTGTTAACATGGCACAGGAGAGAAAATATAGGATTTTGATTATGGGAGATTTTAATCATAAAGAGATAGATTGGATAAATCTTGACCCACACAGTGGTGAGGACTCATTTGGAGCAAGATTCCTAGATTGCGTACAAGGGAATTTCCTACACCAACAAGTAATGGAACCAACGAGGGCCAGGGGTGGGGATGAGCCATCACTACTTGATCTAGTATTCACAGATAATGTGTTGGATATTGAAAAAATTGAGTATGAACCACCAATTGGAAAGAGTGACCACTGTGTGTTGTTGATGGAGTATATCATTGAAGATATTCTGCCTGAGAGTAGAGGCACTGAGGACATGAGGAGGAACTATCCAAAAGGAGATTACATCAAAATGAATGAGCTTTTTGCAGTTATTGACTGGAGAACCTTATTTTACAACAAATCTGTACAAGAAATGTATGACATCTTTTGTGAGAAATATGGGAAGATAGTAGATTGCTATATACCTGTCACCAAAGTAGGTGTAATTCATGCCAGAGAGAAATGGTTCGATAATGAGTGTAAAAGAGCTAAGGAGTGGAGAGACAAATGCTGGAAAAGGTATAGGAGGAGAAAAAACATAAATGCCTGGCAAATCTACAAAAGAGAAAGAAATGACTACCTAAGTAAAAGAAGAGAGGCAGAGAGAGACTATGAGAGGAACACCACCAGGAAGGCTAAAGAAAATCCCAAGCTTTTCCACAGCTTTATCAGAGGAAAACTGAAGGTAAAAGAACAGGTTTTAAGGCTAAAGAGAGCGGATGGAAGCATCACTGAGACGGATGAAGAGATCTGCAAAGAATTGAACAAGGAGTTTCAGTCAGTATTTACAGTAGAAAATACCCCACCCCCTTAGGTTGCAGAGATAGAAGCTCAAGGGCCAGTATTGGAGAACATCAACCTTACAGCCACAGAGGTATGCATAGCGCTGATGGATTTAGATGTTCATAAAGCTACAGGTCCTGATGGCATATCCCCTCATGTACTTAAAAAATGCACAAGCTCAATATCAGTGGCACTAAGTATCATATTTAAAAAGCATAGTTTCCAAAGTTGTGGAGAAACTACTAAGGAAACATATCTCTCTTCACTTGGAATCCTTCAACTTTTTGTCAGTGAGGCAACATGGCTTCAGAGAAGGTAGATCAACAGTAACAAACTTATTAGAATTTTATGATAAGGTAAGTCGAATCTTACAGGAAAGAGAGGGCTGGGCAGATTGCATATTCCTAGACTTCCAGAAAGCGTTTGACACTGTTCCACATGGGAGACTTATTAGGAAGCTGTAAGCAATGGCTAGAATAGGTGGAAATGTCTTGGAATGGATAAAAACTTACTTAGAAGGAAGGGAACAGAGGATTAGAGTAAGACACTCAGTGTTTGAATGGAGAAGAGTTAGTAGTGGAGTTCCACAGGGTTCAGTTTTAGGGCCACTTTTGTTCCTTGTATATGTAAATGACCTACCAGAGTCTGTAAATTCATTCATGAATATGTCTGCAGATGATGCAAAGATTGTGAAGAAAGAAAAAAACGAGAACAATGGTAGAGAACTTCAGGAAGATCTAAATAGTCTGCATGAGTGGTCAGAAAAGTGGCTAATGAAATTCAATACTTCACAATGTAAGGTAATGAGAATGGGTACAAGTGCAAGAAGGCCCAAGCTTGACTACTCGGTGGCTGGAATACAACTTCAAGAGACAGAAAATGAGAGAGATCTAGGAGTAAACATACTGGCAGATTTGTCTCCAGGAATACATATAAGTGGCATAGTAAGGGCAGCATATGCATTCTTATCAAATGTAAGGGTAGCCTTCAGGCACGTGGACAAGGAAATGTTCAGAAATATTTATGTAACCTATGTGAGGCCAAAACTCGAATATGCAGCCCCCTTTTGGAATCCGCACTTGAAAAAGCACATAGCTAAGTTTGAAAAAGTTCAAAGACATGCCACGAAACTGGTGCCAGAAATACGCAATCTCAGTTATGATGAGAGGCTGAGGGAATTAGACTTACCATCACTCGAAGCTAGAAGAGTGAGGGGGGATATGGTGACAGTCTTTAAATTCCTTCATGGTTATGATAGGGTGGATAGGGATCGATATTTTGATATGGCTGGCTCTAGAACTAGAGGTCATAGTTTGAAGCTTCGTAAGAAAAGTTCTTTGCAGGATGTAAGGAAATACTTTTTCAGTGTAAGAGTAGTTGATAATTGGAATTGGCTAAGCGAGGAGGTAGTTATTGCTATCTAAATCCATAGTTTTAAGGACAGGTATGATAAGTATCACTAAGTATAAAATGGAACCGATCAGGAGACGGGAAGATACGAGCTTTGGGCTCTTTCCCGTAAACACAATTAGGTAATTACAATTAGGTAATTACACACACACACACACACACACACACACATATATTGTAACGACTGTAGTTACTTCACTATTTCAAACGTAAAGCAAGAGTTATTTTACTTAATATATAAAAGAGGATATTCACCAATACAAACAGCATAGTGAACTGATTCAGTGATCAAATTCAGGGTTATTTATATGTACAGCTATTTCAGTGGGAGGAGTTACAAACAACCCAAGAGTAATTATTGACCCATTAAATACAACTTTAAAATAGCTTAATAATTACTTAATGATTACATAATTACAATAATTACATATTTTGATAAAAAATATTATTTACAATTTGTACAATGCTTCTCCCTTGGAAGAGAGTAAAGGGCGTCCTGCCCTAGAGAAACAAATAGGAAGAGGATCATCTTCTTGAAGGTAGGCGACCTTCAAGCGGTCAATGGATATCCACTCCTCAGTGCCACGGATGTTGAGGAGGAATACCTTTGAACGTCATCGTATGACTCTATACGGTCCAGTGTAAGGAGGTGTTAGAGGCGTCCGATGACTATCCGTTCTGATGAAGACACGGGTAGCTGTGTTGAGGTCTCGTGGAATGAAAGTTTTTCTGTTATTCTGGTATGCTTGTTTTACAGGTGTGTATTTTCTATCTGGCAGAGACGATCGAGATCTTCATGGTGATTGTTGTTTGGGAAAAACTATGCAGGTACCACCAAGGGGTCGCCATATACCATCTCGGCTGAGGATACATTAAGACCTTCTTTGGGAGTAGTTCAGAACCCAAGGAGTACCCAAGGTAGTTGATGTGTCCAGGAATTGCTTGTGCAGCAAGTGCTAAATGCTGCCTTTAGTGTTCTGTGCATGCGTTCAACCATGCCGTTGGCTTCTGGATTGTAGGACGTTGTGTGATGGTTTGTGGAGCCAAGGAGCTGACTGAGAGAGTTCCAAAGTTGGGATGTAAATGTGGAATCCCTATCTGATGTAATATGTTTGGGGATGCCAAATCTTGAGATCCAGGCAGATAGGAAGGCAGAAGCACAGGAGGAGGCAGTGGCCTCTTTCATGGGCACTGCCTCGGGCCATCGAGTTGAGCGGTCCACTATTGTGAATATGTATTTGTTGTTTTCTGATGGAGGAAGAGGTCCCACAATGTCAACATGGACATGGGAAAAATGTCTTTTTGGCTGAGGAAAAGTACCAATTCCAGATTCAGTATATCGGTGAAATTTGAAAGTTTGACATGACAAGCAGGAGCGGGACCTAGATTTAGCGTCTTTTGTTATGCTGTGCCATATGAATTTCTTCTTGAGGAGCATAGCAGTTGATCAGCCGGAGGGATGAGAAAGTCCATGAATAAGTTGGAATATGTGTCGTCAAAGAAGCTGAGGAATCCAGGGGCGAGGTCGTCCTGAACTCACGTCACACAAGATGGAAGTCCCTTGTTCGTCTGTTGGTAAATCTTTCCATTAAAGAGATGTGAGTGATGTACGACAAGATTGCATTCCAGGATCTTGTATCTGTAGCTATGCAAGGTGTCTGTAGTCGAGGCCAAAGCGTTTGGATGAAATAGTGTTTCTTGAAAGTGCATCAGCGACAGGATTCTTTTTTCCCGAGACATGTTGCAAAGTACAGTTAAACTCAGATATAATAGAGGGTGTCTTTGTTGTCTTGCAGAACATGGATCTGTTTGCTTGGTAAAAGCGTGGACAAGTGGAAGATGGTCCATTTGGATGGTAAATGAGACACCTTCGAGAAAATGCTTGAAGTGGCGGACAGCTGAATAAATAGCAAGAAGCTCCCTGTCGAAGATGGAGTAATGGGTTTCACCAGGAGTAAGCTTCCTACTGAAGAAGGCGAGTGGTTGACAAACTCCATGATTAACCTGTTCGAGGACAGCTCCCACTGCAGTATCGCTGGCATCAGTAGACAAGATGAGAGGTAGACCAAGTGTTGGAAACTTAAGAAGGGCTGCAGCAGAAAGAGCTTTTTTTGGCAGCATTAAAGGCATCTTCTTGGGCAGGGCCCCAGGATAGTGATTTTGGTTTTCCAGCCAGTGCTGTATATAGTGGAGTCATTATTGAAGCAATGTTGGTAAAAAACGATGGTAATAGTTGACCATTCCTACAAATTCTTGCAAGGCCTTGATAGTAGTAGGCTTAGGGAATGTCTGGACGGCAGTTACTTTTTCTTGGAGGGGATGGACATCCTTGGAGAAGGTACAGTATCCCAGGAACTCTACTTCTTTGACTCCAAATACATACTTGTTGTGCCTGACAATGAGACCAGCAGAGCGTAGACGTTTAAGAACTTGGTGGAGGTGTTTGGTGTGGGTGTCATGATTAGGAGAGAAAACTAGGATGTCATCCACATAAGCAACACAGAAGGGTAGGTCACCCAAAATCCCATCCATCATGCGTTGGAAAGTGGCTCCGGCATTTCTGAGGCCGAAGCAAGAGTAGTTGAACGTATATGTTCCAAAGGGAGTGGTTATGGCTGTCTTGGGAATGTCTTCAGGATTCATAGGGACTTGATAGTAACCTTTGAGCAAGTCCAGTTTTGAAAATATCTTGGCCCCATGTAGGTAATTTCTTTAGCTCGAGGTCATGTGAGGGCATTGTTGTAGAATGATGATCGAGATGAAGATGTGGCAGCAGCGACGGCTTTGTCTGGAGGGCTGGAGTACATGTGATTGCTATTGGTAATGTTAGGAGGTGTTCTGGTATATATTGGCGGACGACTAGCTGCATTGTGTGCATCGAGAAAGTTGAATAATCTGTAATTGCAGCACGGACAGACTCAGGATGACGCTGAAACCAAAGGGCGAGGAGTACATCTATTGTCTGACTGGTACCCGAACTGTCGGGAGGAAGACGGGCAGTAGCTCTCATCTCAGCAAGTGAGTCAGAAGGGCGCTGATCACCTAGTGCCTGTTTTGAAAGGTCAAATATAATTTTAACTCTTTTCTCTGGAGATGGAGAGAATTTCTTCAAGAGGAAGGTTTTCAAGTCCTGGTATGCGATGGCGTTGTCACCCTGGGATTCCAACCAGTCTGATATCTGGGGAAAGAGTGTGTTAGGAATGGATGATAAAACATGATCAGCTTGTGTTCCGGAATTTGTGATCCTCTTTAATCGAAATTATGTTTTTGCACGTCGGAACCAGATGTGGGCGTCGATGGTGGAGAACGTCGGGAGTCTGAAGTTAGCAATAAGGTCTGTTGTCACTGTAGAAGGTTTGATGTCTGCCATGGCGTGGGTGAGAGATAGAAACACTCCGGGGTCACCAATGTAACGACTGTAGTTACTTCACTACTTCAAACGGAAAGCAAGAGTTATTTTACTTAATATATAAAAGAGGATGTTCACCAATACAAGCAGAATATTGAACTGATTTAATGATCAAATTCAGGGTTATTTATATGTACAGCTATTTCAGTGGGAGGAGGTACAAACAACCCAAGAGTAATTATTGACCCATTAAATACAACTTTAAAATAACTTAATAATTACTAAATGATTACCTATTTACAATAATTACATATATTGATAAAAATTATTATTTACAATTTATACGTTTGTACAATATATATATATATATATATATATATATATATATATATATATATATATATATATATATATATGTATGTATGTATGTATGTATGTATGTATGTATGTATGTATGTATGTATGTATGTATGTATGTATGTATGTATGTATGTATGTATGTATGTATGTATGTATGTATGTATGTATGTATGTATGTATGTATGTATGTATGTATGTATGTATGTATGTATGTATGTATGTATGTATGTATGTATGTATGTATGTATGTATGTATGTATGTATGTATGTATGTATGTATGTATGTATGTATGTATGTATGTATGTATGTATGTATGTATGTATGTATGCATGCATGCATGCATGCATGCATGCACGCACGCACGCACGCACGCACGCACGCACGCACGCACGCACGCACGCACGCACGCACGCACGCACGCACGCACGCACACACACACACACACACACACACACACACACAC
>JAXCGZ010022672.1:0-10000 GCA_037179515.1 Halocaridina rubra | reverse complement strand
AGTTCCCAACTCCTTCCCACATCCTTCTCACACCACAAGCCCATTGTGGTTCACCTCATGGTGGAGGAACTTACTTGCTCTCCACACCCAATGGCCATATCCTTTCTGCCCATGGAGGAGAATGTTACATGGCTTCAAGAGTGGCTACTCTGACATTTCTTGTCATTCACCTGCAACACTATGAGGTCGGCACTTCGAGTAATGTCCGGCCACTCACACCACACACACTTGGCTCCTAGATATTGGCCTTATGCTTACCACACCCCTGTAGCTGTCCCCAAACACTGGGAGGCAGAGATGAAGGCACAACTTGAATAAGATGTACGATGGGGCATCATCCAGCCTGTCCCCCTGGGGATGCCACCAAGTGGTGCTCCAGGATGGTGGTAGTGGGCAAAAAGGACGGGCAGCCTAGACACATAATGACTTACCAACGCCTTAATGCCTCATGTTTGAGGTAGGCTCACCACACTCCTGCTCCCATCGATATGGCATCCGGTGTCCCTAGTTACTCCTCCAAGACAGTGGCGGATACATTCTGGGTCTTCCTTCAAGTGGAGTTGGACTAGGAGAGCCGGAAATAGAGGATTTCATCACCCCTTGGAGGCAATATCAATACTTTTGCACCCCCATTAGCCATTGCTCTGCTTTGAATGCCTATACCCAATGATTTGATGATGCCATACAGGATGTCTCCAGCAAATAAAAGTGTATGGGCTACACTACTATATGACAACAACGTAGAACAGGCTTTCTGGCATACCTACAACTTTCTGATCACCTTTGCAGAACGGAATTACTCTCAAAACAGAAAAAAATCAGGTTCTGCAAAGGAGAGGTGGAGCTTGTGAGCTTCCACCTAGGATGGGAATCCTATGAGCCCACCAGTGAGTGTCTTTCCACCATTAGAGAGTTCCCTATCACAGACATTAGGTCATGGTATGGCTTCATTAACCAACTAGCTCCCTTCCTGGCTACGGTGCCTATTATGGAATCTGTTAGGGCAACCCTGAAGAAACCGATGAGCAAGCAGGTATAATAGGACGAACAGCTCTAACCGAACTTCCGCCAAGTGCAGGAAGCTATCTGCCAGCTGGAAAAAATGGACCTGTCTACTACGACGGTTCCCGCCCCTCTGTGTCAATCACTGACTAGAGCAGAGAACACATCGGTATCGTCATTCAACAGAAATACTGAAGGTGTTCCTCCATGGCTACACCCTTCTGTTGTAAAAGAGGGTAGCGCCTGGCTCTGTGTGACAGCCGTCACCTTACCCCCATGGAGGCTGGGTATGCTGCAGTGGGCGAGACTATATCAGTCACCTGATGCCTCCTCAAAGCAAGATTATTCCTGTTGAGTTGTCCGACGCTGACTCTAGTCACTGATCATTGCCCATTAGTATAGTTTCTAGGAGAATGGGCCCTTACAGAAGTTGTCAGCCCAAGGTTATTCTGTCTCAAGGAGAAGACTTTTCAGTATGAATTTACCGTAATGTACCTGCTCAGCCAGGTACCCCACCTTATGGGCACCTCCAAATTCAGAGGACTAGAACTAAGAAGACGACCTAATAGCAGCTATAATAGCAGCTACTGTGGTGGCACTAGGCTAGGAAGACGTCATTATCATGCATGAGGATACAATCTCGAGTGCAGCTGCAAAGGACCCCGTCTATCAACTACTCATAGCTCGAGTATTAGCAGGTGACTGGCCCATCCAAAAGGTGCAGGAATTAGAGTGTATCTGCCCATTCTACATCATGACAGACAAACTAGCCATGACCCAGGACCTTATCACGTACACCTATAAATATTGCTGTATATGCCTGGTTGTTCCCAACCCTTCTGTCACAATATTGCAGTTAACTTACATGCAGGGCACCAAGAACTAGGCTCAATAATCAGGCAAGCTAGACAGACAGTATATTGGCCTGGTATGGAGGAGGATTTGCAGCATCACATATCTACCTGCTTCTCCTGCGACATCCACATACCCTCCTCTCTGCCAGAGGCTCTAATTACAATCCTCCTCTCGATTACCCCTTCCAACAGAGAGTGGTGGATCTTTTTCATTTTAGAGGACACATGTACCTGCTTTATCTGGATAGACTCACGGATTGGCTGGAGACTGCACACTTCCTGAGTTGTACCTCCTGCAGTAAAATCATTGCAATGCTACAAGGATTCTTCACCCAGTGGGGGGCACCTGAGCAGTTGTCAACGGAGGGTGAAACTAACCTGGGAAGTGAGGAAATGCTAGCTGATCACAAGAGATGGGAGGTCTCAGTCTGTCTGTCTTCTGCACACTATTTCCAGTCTAATGACAAAGCCAAAGTTACTGTCAAGTCGGATAAAAGGAGTCCTCCCTTGAACACATGTTTAAATTGCAGCTTGAGCACAGACAGGACATCTCAGACTCTACTCAATTGCCTAAGCACACCGCTGCAGGGAATACGCAAGTCTCCTATACAATTCGCAACGGGGAGACAGCTCAGAGATGGGATAGCCAAGGCAAAGCAAAACTACAAAGTCAATAGGTACTGGCATCGCATTCTCCATCAGTGAGAACTTCAAATACACGGCTATGTTTCTTCCTGGTAAAGTCATATGCCAGCTAAAGCCTTTGCTTGTGGACTCTCAGGTCAGGATACAGGATCCCTCCTTGAAGTGGTGGGACAGAATGTGGGTTATTATGGCAGCACACCCACATTGACAATATATTGTTAGGCTAAACAGAAGCAGCAGGGTATGCATAAAAAATCACAAACACTTGCAAGAAGTCGGAGTGACGCCTTCCACAACACAACTATTAGTTTGTGTGAGCAAAAATCAGCCAGCTGTCGCTTGATCACCAGTGCTCATTTGCTTGCTTTCCACTCCCCACCAACAAAGTACCAGACCCCAACGGTAGCGGAAAGCACCCACTGGCATTGGGACTATGTTTAATCTGTCGTTATTATTTTTTATTTCAATGTATATTATCATTGATATTGTTATTTCATTTTTGTCATTGCTTTTGATATTTTGACTATTATCTGCTGCATATGTTAATAGTAAAGTTAGTTATTTTTTCTTTTGTGATAAGATTATTATATGTGTGCTTATGCATAATCTTGAGGGTAGATGAAGGGTCACTATTCCCTGTATATCATACAGGAAATAGCGGCCCTTCATCTCCCCTCCAAGATACGTTTTCCGTAATGTATTCCTCACGGCTCACATGCTTTCCAGTGGTCAGTCATGTTTCTCCTGTCGCGTAGAGAAGTTGTGTTCCTTTAACACTTGTATCACTCATTCACATCCACCAATATATATATATATATATATATATATATATATATATATATATATATATATATATATATATATTATATTATTGTATATATATGTGTGTGTATATATATATATATATATATATATATATATATATATATATATATATATATATATATTATATATATATATATATATATATATATATATATATACATATATATATATATATATATATATATATATATATATATATATATATATATATATATATATATATATATATATATATATATATATATATATATATATATATATATATATATATATATATATATATATATATATATATATATATATATATATATATATATATATATATATATATATATATATATATATATATATATATATATATATATATATATATATATATATATATATATATATATATATATATATATATATATATATATATATATATATATATATATATATATATATATATATATATATATATATATATATATATATATATATATATATATATATATATATATATATATATATATATATATATATATATATGTATATATATATATAAACACTGAACTGTTAACATACAGTCTAAAATGGAAGGAAAAGCCCATTAAATAAAACAACGAAAATATATATACAAATAAAGTACTTATTAATTTCGTGACCTAAACTGGTCACCTTCTAAAAGTACAATGGCAAGAGATACAACTAGCAAAACAGAAGAAATCTTGAAAAGAAGGAGACAAAAGAGCCGCCCTGGGGTCTTAAACATGGGATTAATAGATAACAATCTTAAATGCCCGCCGGGGTTAGTCAGTAATCCCCACAAACAGGCGCAAAAGGAATTAAAGTCCATACTTGGCTAAATTATATTAGCAAAAAGATTCTTAATAATAGTAATTATACACACCCACACACACGCCATGAAAACTTCCTTTGCTGATGCACTAAAGGGGAATGTGGCAGTAAAAGAGGCTGTAAAGGTGGTGGCACTGGAAAACATACGAACAGTTGACTTCAAAGAGACAGTAATCGAAAAAATGAGAGACGTTGTGATGGAAAGGGCAAACCTACTCATCAGACAGGCACTTGAAAAGGAGAAGACAGTGGTAATCTCAGGCATAAGCGAATCCCAGGAGCCAACATGGCAGGGGAGACTTGAAGAAAATAAAGCTAGGGTTGTAGACCTGATAAGAAAGCTTGGAGTAGTTTGTGGTCCTGAGGATATTGTAAACATACACCAACTAGGTAAATATTCGAGGGGAGGAAAGCCGAGACCAACAAAAGTAACCTTTAAGAGAGGGGAAACATGTAGGGAAATATTGTTGAGAAAAAAAAGTCTAAAAGACCTTCAAGAATTCAAAGAAGTGTTCATTAGACGATACAGAACACAGGAAGAGATGGGAAAGATCAAAAACTTGTTGCAAGAGGCAAGACGGTTAAATGATGAAAGAAATGAAGAAGAGAAGAAAAATTTTCGTTACAGAGTTCTTCCAGACAAAGGGGAGATAAAGAAGATAATGACAGAAGATCAGGGGATGGGGCCTCTTTAAGATTGTTATACACAAATGCTGATAGATTAGCTGGTAAGGCAGTAGAATTAAAAGATAGGATTCACAACAGTAAGGCAGATATAGTAGCAATTACAGAGACTAAGTTGAGTGAGGACATAAACAGTGTCACAGTTTTTCCTAAGGGCTTCAGAATATTAAGGGTTGAAAGATCTGAGAGGACTGGTGGAGGGATAGCACTGCTCATAAGTGAAAGGATTCAAGTTGAAGAAATAAACTTGGCTATAGAAAGTGAGTTCAAGGAATTTCTTGTTGCTCGCGTAAATACTGGGTCAGAGAGCATTATAATAACTGTTGTATACAACCCACCAAGGAACCAGAATAGGCTTGAAGTTTATGAGGAAAGTCATATAGGTACTATTGAAGTCATAAACTCAGTTGTTAACATGGCACGGGAAAAAAAAATATAGGATTTTGATTATGGGAGACTTTAATCATAAAGAGATAGATTGGATAAATCTTGACCCACACAGTGGTGAGGACTCATTCGGGGCAAGATTCCTAGATTGCGTACAAGGGAATTTCCTACACCAACATGTAATGGAACCAACAAGGGCCAGGGGTGGGGATGAGCCATCACTACTTGATCTAGTGTTCACAGATAATGTGTTGGATATTGAAAAAATTGAGTATGAACCACCAATTGGAAAGAGTGACCACTGTGTGTTGTTGATGGAGTATATCATTGAAGATATTCTTCCTGAGAGTAGAGGCACTGAGGACATGAGGAGGAACTATCCGAAAGGAGATTACATCAAAATGAATGAGCTTTTTGCAGTTATTGACTGGAGAACCTTATTTTACAACAAATCTGTACAAGAAATGTATGACATCTTTTGTGAGAAATATGGGAAGATAGTAGATTGCTGCATACCTGTCATCAAAGTAGGTGTAATTCATGCCAGAGAGAAATGGTTGGATAATGGGTGTAAAAGAGCTAAGGAGTGGAGAGACAAATGCTGGAAAAGGTATTGGAGGAGAAAAAACATAAATGCCTGGCAAACCTACAAAAGAGCAAGAAATGACTACCTAAGTAAAAGGAGAGAGGCAGAGAGAGACTATGAGAGGGACATCACCAGGAAGGCTAAAGAAAATCCCAAGCTTTTCCACAGCTTTATCAGAGGAAAACTGAAGGTAAAAGAACAGGTTTTAAGGCTAAAGAGAGCGGATGGAAGCATCATTGAGACGGATGAAGAGATCTGCAAAGAATTGAACAAGGAGTTTCAGTCAGTATTTACAGTAGAAATTACCCCACCCCCTCAGATTGCAGTGATAGAAGCTCAAGGGCCGGTATGAGAGAACATCAACCTTACAGCCACAGAGGTATGCAAAGCGCTGATGGATTTAGATGTTCATAAAGCTACAGGTCCCGATGACATATCCCCTCATGTGCTTAAAAAATGCGCAAACACAATATCAGTGGCACTAAGTATCATATTTAAGGAGTCACTGGAGTCGGGGGAGATTCCAAGATGCTGGAAACAAGCATATGTGATACCTATCTTCAAAAAGGGAAGGAGGGATACGGCTCTGAACTATAGACCAGTTTCCTTGACCAGCATAGTTTGCATAGTTATGGAGAAACTACTAAGGAAACATATCTCTCTTCACTTGGAATCCTTCAACTTTTTGTCAGTGAGGCAACATGGCTTCAGAGAAGGTAGATCAACAGTAACAAACTTATTAGAATTTTATGCTGAGGTAAGCCAAATCTTACAGGAAAGAGAGGGCTGGGCAGAATGCATATTCCTAGACTTCCAGAAAGCGTTTGACACTGTTCCACATGGGAGATTTATTAGGAAGCTGCAATCAATGGCTAGAATAGGTGGAAATGTTTTGGAATGGATAAAAACTTACTTAGAAGGAAGGGAACCGAGGGTTAGAGTAAGACACTCAGTGTCTGAATGGAGAAGAGTTAGTAGTGGAGTTCCACAGGGTTCAGTTTTAGGGCCACTTTTGTTTATTGTATATGTAAATGACCTACCAGAGTCTGTAAATTCATTCATGAATATGTTTGCAGATGATGCAAAGATTGTGAAGAAAGTAAAAAACGAGAACAATGGTAGAGAACTTCAGGAGGATCTAAATAATCTGCATGAGTGGTCAGAAAAGTGGCTAATGAAATTCAATACTTCAAAATGTAAGGTTCTGAGAATGGGTACAAGTGCAAGAAGGCCCAAGCTTGACTACTCGGTGGCTGGAATACAACTTCAAGAGACAGAAAATGAGACAGATCTAGGAGTAAACATACTGGCAGATTTGTCTCCAGAAATACATATAAATGGCATAGTAAGGGCAGCATATGCATTCTTATCAAATGTAAGGGTAGCCTTCAGGCACATGGACAAGGAAATGTTCAGAAATATTTATATAACCTATGTGAGGCCAAAACTCGAATATGCAGCCCCTTTTTGAAATCCGCACTTGAAAAAGCACATAGCTAAGCCTGAAAAAGTTCAAAGACATGCCACGAAACTGGTGCCAGAAATACGCAATCTCAGTTATGATGAGAGGCTGAGGGATTAGACTTACCATCACTCGAAGCTAGAAGAGTGAGGGGGGATATGGTGACAGTGTGTAAATTCCTTCATTTTTATGATAGAGTGGATAGGGATCGATATTTTGATATGGCTGGCTCTAGAACTAGAGGTCATAGTTTGAAGCTTGGTAAGAAAACTTCTTTGCAGGATGTAAGGAAATACTTTTTCAGTGTAAGAGTAGTTGATAATTGAAATTGGCTAAGCGAGGAGGTAGTTAATGCTATCTCAATCCATAGTTTTAAGGACAGGTATGATAAGTATCACAAAGTATAAAATGGAACCGATGAGGAGACGGGAAGATACGAGCTTTGGGCTCTTTCCCGTAAACACAATTAGGTAATCACAATTAGGTAATCATACATGGAGATATGAAAGAGAATGAAACACTCAGAGAGGAAATAAGATCTTTGGAGGAAGCAAATAACGCACAAGGGCAGGAGAGAAAGGAACTAGAAAAAAGAATAAAGAAGCTGGAAGGGGAAAAGAGTCAACTAGAAACTAGAATTTCGAAACAAGAAGATAAAAACAAACAGCTGAATGACAACCTAAAGGAATTAGATGTTAGTTCACTGCTCTCTTCTTAGAGAGACGAGATTGTTGCTTGGAATGTCCAGATTAAGGAAAACATTGAACAGTTCAGAAAAGAGTTCCAGGAGCTGAATATGGAAAATGATGCCATGAAAACTTCCTTTGCTGATGCACTAAAGGGGAATGTGGCAGTAAAAGAGGCGGTAAAGGTGGTGGCACTGGAAAACATACGAACAGTTGACTATAAAGAGACAGTAATAGAAAAAATGAAAGATGTTGTGATGGAAAGGGCAAACCCACTCATCAAACAGGCACTTGATAAGGAGAAGACAGTGTTAATCTCAGGCATAAGCGAATCCCAGGAGCCAACATGGCAGGGGAGACTTGAAGAAAATAAAGCTAGGGTTGTAGACCTGATAAGAAAGATTGGAGTAGTTTGTGGTCCTGAGGATATTGTAAACATACACCAACTAGGTAAATATTCGAGGGAAGGAAAGCCGAGACCAACAAAAGTAACCTTTGAGAGAGGAGAAACATGTAGGGAAGTATTGTTGAGAAAAAAAAGTCTAAAAGACCTTCAAGAATTCAAAGAAGTGTTCATTAGACGATACAGAACACAGGAAGAGATGGGAAAGATCAAAAACTTGTTGCAAGAGGCAAGAAAGTTCAATGAAGAAAGAAATGAAGAAGAGAAGAAAAATTTTCATTTCAGAGTTCTCCCAGACAAAGGGGAGATAAAGAAGATAATGACAGAAGATCAGGGGATGGGGCCTCTTTAAGATTGCTATACACAAATGCTGATGGATTAGCTGGTAAGGTAGTAGAATTAAAAGATAAGATTCACAACAGTAAGGCAGATATAGTAGCAATTACAGAGACTAAGTTGAGTGAGGACATAAACAGTGTCACAGTTTTTCCTAAGGGCTTCAGAATATTAAGGGTTGAAAGATCTGAGAGGACTGGTGGAGGGATAGCACTGCTCATAAGTGAAAGGATTCAAGTTGAAGAAATAAACTTGGCTATAGAAAGTGAGTTCAAGGAATTTCTTGTTGCTCGCATAAATACCGGGTCAGAGAGCATTATAATATCTGTTGTATATAACCCACCAAGGAACCAGAATAGGCTTGAAGTTTATGAGGAAAGTCATATAGGTACTATTGAAGTCATAAACTCAGTTGTTAACATGGCACGGGAAAAAAAATGTAAGATTTTGATTATGGGAGACTTTAATCATAAAGAGATAGATTGGATAAATCTTGACCCACACAGTGGTGAGGGCTCATTTGGGGCAAGATTTCTAGATTGCGTACAAGGGAATTTCCTACACCAACAAGTAATGGAACCAACGAGGGCCAGGGGTGGGGATGAGCCATCACTACTTGATCTAGTATTCACAGATAATGTGTTGGATATTGAAAAAATTGAGTATGAACCACCAGTTGGAAAGAGAGACCACTGTGTGTTGTTGATGGATATATCATTGAAGATATTCTTCCTGAGAGTAGAGGCACTGAGGACATGAGGAGGAACTATCTGAAAGGAGATTACATCAAAATGAATGAGCTTTTTGCAGTTATTGACTGGAGAACCTTATTTTACAACAAATCTGTACAAGAAATGTATGACATCTTTTGTGAGAAATATGGGAAGATAGTAGATTGCTATATACCTGTCACCAAAGTAGGTGTAATTCATGCCAGAGAGAAATGGTTCGATAATGAGTGTAAAAGAGCTAAGGAGTGGAGAGACAAATGCTGGAAAAGGTATAGGGGGAGAGAAAACATAAATGCCTGGTAAACCTACAAAAGAGCTAGAAATGACTACCTAAGTAAAAGAACATAAGAAGAACATAAGAACATAAGAATAGAGGACACTGCAACATGCCTACTGGCACACACGAGGCAGCTCCATTTTTGAATTGTAGTTTCAGCATGTCTAACCTATTCTATTCTACTCTACTTATTTATTCTATTTTTCTTTTTATGATTTTTCTAATAAGCACATACCTATTCATACCCACCCTACCTCTGTCATATGTCTATCTAATCTACAT
>JAXCGZ010022671.1:152500-222438 GCA_037179515.1 Halocaridina rubra | reverse complement strand
AACCCCCACACACAGGAGAGAATATATAGGATTTTGATAATGGGAGATTTTAATCATAAAGAGATAGATTGGATTAATCTTGACTCACACAGTGGTGAGGACTCATTCGGGGCAAGATTCCTAGATTACGTACAAGGGAATTTCCTACACAAACATGCAATGGAACCAACGAGGGCCAGGGGTGGGGATGAGCCATCACTACTTGATCTAGTATTCACAGATAATGTGTTGGATATTGAAAATATTGAGTATGAACCACCAATTGGAAAGAGTGACCTCTGTGTGTTGTTGATGGAATATATCATTGAAGATATTCTTCCTGAGAGTAGACGCACTGAGGACATGAGGAGGAACTATCCAAAAGGAGATTACATCATAATGAATGAGCTTTTTGCAGTTATTGACTGGAAAACCTTATTTTACAACAAATCTGTACAAGAAATGTATGACATCTTTTGAGAGAAATATGGGAAGATAGTAAATTGCTGCATACCTGTCACCAAAGTAGGTGTAATTCATGCCAGAGAGAAATGGTTCGATAATGAGTGTAAAAGAGCTAAGGAGTGGAGAAACAAATGCTGGAAAAGGTATAGGAGGAGAAAAAACATAAATGCCTGGCAAACCTACAAAAGAGCAAGAAAAGGCTACCTAAGTAAAAGGAGAGAGGCAGAGAGAGACTATGAGAGGGGCATCACCAGGAAGGCTAAAGAAAATCCCAAGCTTTTCCACAGCTTTATCAGAGGAAAACTGAAGGTAAAGGAACAGGTTTTAAGGCTAAAGAGAGCGGATGGAAGCATCACTGAGATGAATGAAGAGATCTGCAAAGAATTGAACAAAGAGTTTCAGTCAGTATTTACAGTAGAAAATATCCCACCCCCTCAGATTGCAGAGACAGAAGCTCAAGGGCCGGTATTAGAGAACATCAACCTTACAGCCACAGAGGTATGCAAAGCCCTGATTGATTTAGATGTTCATAAAGCTACAGGTCCTGATGACATATCCCCTCATGTGCTTAAAAAATGCTCAAACTCAATATCAGTGGCACTAAGTATCATATTTAAAAAGTCACTGGAGTCAGGGGAGATTCCAAGATGCTGGAAACAGGCAAATGTGATACCTATCTTCAAAAAGGGAAGGAGGGATATGGCTCTGAACTATAGACCAGTTTCCTTGACCAGCATAGTTTGCAAAGTTATGGAGAAACTACTAAGGAAACATATCTCTCTTCACTATGAATCCTTCAACTTTTTGTCAGTGAGGCAACATGGCTTCAGAGAAGGTAGATCAACAATAACAAACTTATTAGAATTTTATGATGAGGTAAGCTGAATCTTACAGGAAAGAAAGAGCTGGGCAGATTGCATATTCCTAGACTTCCAGAAAGCGTTTGACACTATTCCACATGGGAGACTTATTAGGAAGCTGCAAGCAATGGCTAGAATAGGTGGAAATGTTTTTGAATGGATAAAAACTTACTTAGAAGGAAAGGAACAGAAGGTTAGAGTAAGACACTCAGTGTCTGAATGGAGAAGAGTTAGTAGTGGAGTTCCACAGGGTTCAGTTTTAAGGCCACTTTTGTTCCTTGTATATGTAAATGACCTACCAGAGTCTGTAAATTCATTCATGAATATGTTTGCAGATGATGCAAAGATTGTGAAGAAAGTAAAAAACGAGAACAAATGGTTGAGAACTTCAGGAGGATCTAAATAATCTGCATGAGTGGTCAGAAAAGTGTCTAATGAAATTCAATGCTTCAAAATGTAAGGTAATGAGAATGGGTACAAGTGCAAGAAGGCCCAAGCTTGACTACTTTGTGGCTGGAGTACAACTTCAAGAGACAGAAAATGAGAGAGATCTTGGAGTAAACATACTAGCACTATTGTCTCCAGAAATACATATAAATGGCATAGTAAGGGCAGCATAGGCATTGTTATCAAATGTAATGGTAGCCTTCAGGCACATGGACAAGGAAATGTTCAGAAATAATTATGCAACCTATGTGAGGCCAAAACTCGAATATGCAGCCCCCTTTTGGAATCCACACTTGAAAAAGCACATAGCTAAACTTGAAAAAGTTCAAAGACATGCCACGAAACTGGTGCCAGAAATACGCAATCTCAGTTATGATGAGAGGCTGAGAGAATTAGACTTACCATCACTCGAAACTAGAAGATTGAGGGGGGATATGGTGACAGTCTTTAAATTCCTTCATGATTATGATATAGTGGATAGGGATCGATATTTTGATATGGCTGGCTCTAGAACTAGAGGTCATAGTTTGAAGCTTCGTAAGAAAATTTTTCAGTGTAAGAGTAGTTGATAATTGGAATTGGCTAAGCGAGGAGGTAGTTAATGCTATCTCAATCCATAGTTTTAAGGACAGGTATGATAAGTATCACTAAGTATAAAATGGAACCGATCAGGAGACGGGAAGATACGAGCTTTGGGCTCTTTCCCGTAAACACAATTAGGTAAGTACATTTAGGTAAGTACAATGCCTAACTCGTTGTAATTACAGTGTAGCAAATGCATTTAACTTGTGGTAATTGTCATTAAGTAATCTCTGATAACCTAGTTAAGCAGAACGACGTCGTCATTAGTGAGGCAAAAATATTTGCCTATACTAATGAGCAAGCAACATGCACATGAGATAAGATGCATTCTTGAGTTGCAGCTTGCTTTTAATAAAAGTTTTTTCATTACACGCAAACGCTTCAAGGACGTCAAACTTTCATGCACATTTTCTTAGATTAAATAAAGGGTAAAAGTGTAAGTGAATGCCTCCACGTGAAAGAGTAAAAATAAAGTAAGCGAATTACATACATACATACATACAGACATACATACATACACACGAAGGGCATTGGAACACACGCAATCAGTATCTCTCGAATTATTCCTTGTGTTTTTGAGTGAACCGGGTCTAAAGTATAAAACTAACACCAAATTTACCTGAATAGAAATTCTGCAGAGTATTGTGAGTACAAAAATATATTAGTAGTGAGCAAGCCTGTCCAAAATATTAAAGAGAAAATCTGAGAATACTTTTGAGGTGGTTTAAAGAAGAAGCTGTCCTGTCCTGTTCTGTAGAAAGTTTAGAAGAGTTGTCAGAGGCGAAGTCATCACATTACCTAATGTTTTGTGTAAATTGGGGAGAGCTCTTACGGCCTTATTACCTGATCATGTCATTCCAAATCTTGTTAAAATCACTATCCCTCCCATATCGATTAACTTGACTGTCAATTTGTTATACAATATAGTTTAATAAATAAATTGATTAATACAAAAAATACACCCATCAACAGTCCTGAGTTAAATTGACAAGTAACACAGTTGTCTTATTTTTTTTTTATTTCTTCTGTTTTCTTTTATTATTTTTTTTATTTAGTTAGATTTAAAGTCGATAATGTGATAATATACCTTGGTTAAGGATTTAGTAATATTTTTTTCTTCTGAAATGACCGGTATAGCAGTTACGAAGAAAATATAGCAGAAACAGATGTAAAAGCACCAGGTGCTTGTCTCCTTGTTTTCATATTTTAGTTTTTCTTCATGTCGGCTTTTGTTTTGTATTATTCTTCTCTAATTACTAAAGTCAAATTTTAAGTTAGGATATGTGTTACCAGAAAAAGAGATGAACTAAGTAACTAAATTAGTACTCATGTAGAGAATATATATTTCATTTATGTTTCCCGGTTACGATATACGTTTTCTTTGTAACGAATTGTATAGTTTTCTTTTGTATCAGCTGTGTTTTGCTTATAATTTGATGAGTAAGCCCGCCATTTTATTCTTCCATAAGATGTCATGCAGCATGGTCGATAGACAAAGAAGATAAATTAATGTTTAGGAGCAAAGAATATTAATATAAATATAATCTTAAAAGTTACAAAAACCCCAAATAGGGAGAGTAAATAAATAGTTTATGAGTAAAATATTGTGCCTGAATAGTGGTGAATATTAGGTATAATATGTAAATAAATTACCTTTTCCTTTTATTGTATTGTATTGTCAAATTACATTTTCATTTTTATAAATTACATAAATATTATTAATCTGCTGCCAAAATGTTAATAGCTTTATCCTTTTGGTTGCAGGGTTTTTAAATTGTGTTCTGCTTTATATTAATAAATTTGTAAAGGGTCTAAAGCTGTCTCTCAATCTACCCTCTATAAAAAGTGGTTACCCCCAGAGTGACCCGCTAAGAAAACCAGTGCCAACTTCTCAAGATAATTGGTAAAGAAGAGACTTACAACCATGCTGGATTCCGGAAAAGAAGTTTCAGAGATGGTCCACTCTATAGCAATAAAACTCCTGCCTTCATGGATATTTCAGTTCCTGGATGGTTCTTCATCATGATAGAACAATTTCACTTAATAAAAATCACCGTGGATGTTATCAAACCTTACAGCTTCATTGTAGCATTGCCAGCCGAAGTGGTCTCAAGAATGCCCAATGATGGGATTGACCCAGTGAAGTCTGACTACAAGACACTTAAAGAAGTGGTTATCAGTATGTTTGAGAAAACAAAACTAGAATTATTAGATAGGTTAATGAAGACAACTAATATATCAGGTAGGCCCTCTGTTTATTTGCAAGAAATTATTACCACGGCATCTAGAAAAGGGGTTACTGGTGATATAATATATCATATATTCCTTCAAGCTTTGACGTCAACTATTTCACCTGTGAATGCCTCTCAAAAAGAGTTAAAATTGTCACAGTTAGGCAAGTTGGCTGATGAGTTGTTGCCATATTTTAGTAAATTATCTGCAATGGCTGTTCAGCAACTAAATCCTGTATAACGAAGTGTTCCAAATAAGGGTAAAACAGATTACAATTCTGTCCCTATTGGTGTATGCCCAAATGTGTGTAGGGCACATATTTATTTCGCTGATCCTGCCAAAATTAGCAAACCATGATGTAGATGGCAGGAAAAAGCAATTTGCAAAATGCTACCTAATTCCAGACCGCCAACCCCTTCTTCGGAAACTCGAGGAGCGGGTTGCCAATTTTGCTCCAGCAGGCCCGCCACTTTTAGAAGATGCTGCTCAATTTAGAGCTACAAAGTTTAACTTTATAATTGATACTGGTACTAGCGTGTAAATAATTCCCTTTGTATATGTAAATGTAACTGCAGTATCTTCTTGCACTGGGCAAGGTATGAAATGTCATGGTCAAGCAAGACTAGAAATTCATATTCCTAGCTTAAGGCATTCATTCTTGTGGACTTTTATGATCACTAATACGGTACATCCTTTGCTCAGTTTTGATTTTCTTAAAAATTTTGGTCTTTCCATGATCGTAAAATGACAAACAAACAAACAAACAAACAAACACTTATTTCCATTGTGTACAATGGTTATTCAACATTAATAGTAACTTATAAGTAGACATGTAATTAAACTAATAAATAAGAGGGTAATACATATAGTTAAATTTAATGTAGCTTTCATAGAAAATAATAATGCTGTAATAAAAATGTTAACAATAATGTTAATAATAAAGTAGTAAGTATGACACTATATACAGGATCGTTATTATCGGCATCATTTCCATATTTGTTTTCCTTACACTGAGAATAATTAGTTCTTTATGAGCAGCAACTATTTGTCCAAAAGAAAACTAAATAGTTTGCCTTTGAAAGCTTTGAAGGAGGATGCATTTTTAAGATGCTCTTGAATATTACTCCAGAGTGTTGGCCCTTTGATAGTGATCATCTTTGAACCTGCTTCTGTGTTTGTTCTGTGAATAAAGAGCTCACTGCTCTGTCTTGTGTTGGTTCCCCTTATATCCCTGACCATTTTTAAATCAAATAGCCAGCTAGGATAATGATGGTACAAAATTTTGAATACAAAAACATAAATAGCTTAAGCAACCTTGCTTTCTGCCTGCAGCCACACAAATTTATTGAGAGCTGGTGTGATGTGGTCATATTTTTTTATTCCTCCCAGGGCAACTCGAGCTGCAAAATTAATAAGCTTCTGTATTCTGTTTATCTGAGTCTTAGAGATAGCTCCACAAACAGTTTTGCAGTAATTAATGTGACTTAGGGCTAGAGATTCAACAACAGTTATTCAAGTGGTAGTCTCAAAATTGTCTTTTATACGTGATATGTACATTAATGTTCCTGTAACCTTTTTGCATACTTTATCTATGTGGGAATCAAACAACATGTGGTTATCAAAGTGAATTCCTAGGTTTTTGGCTGTTTTGATAGGTGTGATAATATTGTTGCAAAAATTAATTGTTGTGTTTTCTGGAATTTGTGCTATGTGGAACCTTGAACCAATAAATATGCACTGTGTTTTACTTTCGTTAATTAACAGCCCAATTTCTTGAAAATAGGTTTTAATTTTTGACAGAGTGTTTTCTGCTCTTAAAGTTAGCTCTGGGAAATTATTAATATCACCACTAATTAGTAGTTGAGTGTCATCTGCATATTGTACGACTAGACAGTCAGAAATGAAAGAAGATAGATCATTTACGTAAATGGAGAAGAGGATAGGACCAAGTACTGATCCCTGTGGAGCACCAAATGATAAATTTTTTGGCACAGAGATAATGTTGTTAAGACATATAGACTGCTTACGATTAGATAGATACTCACTAAACCAGCTTGGATCAATATTTAAGTTAGTACATTTACTTAACAGAATTTCATGGTTTACGCTGTCGTAGGCTTTTGATAAGTCCAATAATACAAGCATAGATTTTTTTTCATATCTATATTATTATAGATAATATTCGTAACTTTAAGCAGTGCAGTTTCCGTCGAGAGTTTTGGTCTGAAACCATGTTGGTTAATCGTTAATAGTCTATTTGACTCTAAATATGACATAAGTTGGCATGCAACAATTTTTTCTAATATTTTAGAAAAAATGGGTAGCAGGGAAATGGGACGATAGTTTGTCACATCTTCTCTGTCCCCCTTTTTATGCAGAGGTATTACATGTGATATTTTCCAAGAGCCAGGAAACTTTTTAGTAACAATGGAAGTGTTCATAATAGTTAGGATATAGGATGCAATCATGGGTAGAGCATCTTTGATGAACTGAAATGGTATACCATCTGAACTAAAAATTAGGGTAGTACAATCGATAGGATTTATCTTGAAGTACTCTTTTGTGTTTGCACTGGAAGAATTGTCATTTAAGCAATTACTCATATTCACTGAGTTGATGTTTTCTTGAGTTTTTCATATGTATTTTGGCCAACGTTAGCAAAATAGTTATTAAAGTTTTCCACTTTGTCTTTCAACTCCGTAATATTTTCATATCTTTCTGAGGTACTCTTCTCATTAGTATCATGCTTCTCGTCACTTGCTGCTGTATCATGTCTAGAGTCATTAAATTGTTTTTTGTAAGTCTTTTTTACTTACACTAATGAGAGATCTGACACGTTTCTTTTCTGTTTTATAACGTTCTCGGAGAGTCATATCATATCTATTCATTTTTAGCTCTTTTTGTATTTGATTTCTGATTTGCATTGCCTCTTTGATATCATTAGTTAACCAGGGGACTGAGGGGCGGGTTATTTTTCTTGTTACAATGGGTGCACAACTATCTAAGCATTCAAGGAAGACTTTTGTTAGAATCTCAACCTCCAAATTAACGTTATTTGTATATTTAATTCTATTAAGTACATTTGTGTTGTTGATTAATGTTTCACAAAAGATATCAGGGGAGTAATATTTTAGACACCGGAATGTCTTGGAGAGAGGCTTCCTTTTGGGCTTGTTTATGTTTAGCATAGCAATGTTCAGCTCGTGGTCTGCAATTGGGCAGGGAACTACGTCCCAATAGGGTATACTTTCCACTTTATTTGTTATTATCAGATCTATAAGAGTCCTAGAATTAGGGGTTATGCGGGTCGGTTTGGTCACTATTTGTGTTAACTTCACAGTGTTGATCACTCTTTTCATTTTGTTATCTGCTGAGAGCAAGTCATCATTAAAGTCACCAAGTATGTATATTGGTTTATGGCACACACAGATATTTCTGAATGTTTCTAGCAGATGATTGAATGAACTGGTAGGTGCTTTAGGGTGACGGTAAGCACACCCTACAATGAAAGATGGAAGTTTCTGATACTGCACAGTGATCCATAAATCTTCGAGCTCCTCAGTTTTTTCTAAACCTGTGGTTATTTCTGATGCACTAAGATAATTTCTAACATAAATACAGACTCCACCCCCTCGGCCATGGTCATTACGAAATATTTTAAACTCTGGGATATGCACATATTTATTTTCAGTTGTAGGAGGAAGCCAAGTTTCACTTACACAGAGGATGTCTATGTTGTAGTCTTTTGTTAGCATTATTATTTCCTCAAAATGAGCGAGCAGGGACTGAGCGTTCACATGTCCTAATGTTACATTCTTACCATGTTTCATTAGGGTGGTATCCATAGTCATAGTTGTAGTTTTGACTGTGTGATTCTGCTGGGAATTCATCATTGTAGTGTGTTCTGGGGTTAGCCCATGGAACCTGGTGTCTGTACCTGCCGTTGGATGTGTAACGCTGGTTTGAGTACGTGCCGTGGTATGATCGGGCCTTCCCAAAGTTTGCATGCCTAGGTGAGTGTCTAGGATTGTAAGAGCCATCACTCCAGGAGAAGTCTCTTGTCCGTGGATGGCGATAAGAGAGGTTTGTATCATGTCTCTTTCTGTAGTCTCGCGTATAGGGGATTGTTTCATTAGCTCTTTGCTGTTTATTTTGGTATGACTGTAGACTGGGATATTTTGTAGAATACTCAGGTTGTGTCCATTGTTTGCCCCCGCGAAATGGCTGGACAATTGTGCCTGTAGGCCATTGATTCAGTTTGTAAGGCCCATATTCAAATCCTTTCGATATCGTTATTGCGAAGGAAACACAATCTGGTGTGCGAGAAAGCTCCTTAATCAAGACTTCTTCAGAAGGAATGCCTTGATTTGCCAATGTATTACGTATCTCTCTCTCAAAGGGGTTGCCAGGAATACGAATATATATTTGGGCTGTAACTCTTGCACTTGCTTTATTTGGCAACTGTGGCTGTGGGGGAGAGGACTTCGATGGAATGTTTAGAATAGACTGCTGCTATTTTGTCTTTTTTGTTTTCTTCATTGTTTTGCAGCCTATTGCTGGGTTGGTTATTTGTGCTGGAAGGTGCAATTTGGTTGTCCTGGTTAGTGATAGTTGCTGTGTTGTTAGGAATAGTGTAGGTGGGCTCTATATCTTCTTCTCTGTTTTGCAACTCTTTACCAGGTTGGTTGTTTATGCTGGGAAGAATCTTGTTCTGGTTAGTGCCTGTTGTTGTACTGCTAGGAGTAGTGGGGAGGGACGCTGTTGTTTCATCACTATTTTGTAACCTGTTACTGATTTGATTATTTATACTAGATGGTGTATTCAGGTTGTCTTGTTGACTATCACTTTTATCTGGATCTACCTCTTCTTCACTATCACTGTCACATTCGTCTCTCAATGCCCTGAAGGAATTGTGAGTAGAGACAGAATACTTAGTTTGCAAAACCTGAGAGTTGTTGATAGAAGGGACATCATCGTTGTTAGGTGACAGCATTGAATTGAGAGGTGGAGATGTTTCTAATAGCAGCTTCAACCTAGAATTATCTCTTTTAAGTAGGACAATGTCAGATTCTAGTAAACCCACCTTGTGTTGTAAGGCTTTCACCTTTTCATCATCTGTTTCCAAAATTTTCACCTTATCTGCAAGACTTTCTATCATTCGATGTAGGTCTCCTAGGTCGTGTGTCTTTTCAGACTCTATGGATTTTACAACCGAAGTTTGAGGTTGAAAGAGTTTGTCAAGTTCACCATTCATTGAGATATTCAGGACACTTGTGCTAAAAATGATTATATTTGTAATTATATATTTTTTTACTCGCTTTTTTATGATGTGTTGTGGAAAGAGTTCCACTACCTCTGAAAGCAATAGTTGACTTGTTTTGTACAGAGTGACTTTTTTTATTTCTTCCAATTCCCTTCTGATGTCCTCACGTGAATATACGAATATTCTGTCCAGAGATGATATAAACACTTCGGGAAAATTATCAGTATTTACACACAGAAGGTCATGAAGGTCAACATTATCCGATGAGGACATTCTGGTGTGAAAGGGAGGGAAACTGCTGTATGAGGGGAACTGCAGGTTCACCAAAGAAAGGTCATTTTTAGGTCGGTCGCGAGAGGTTGTGGTTGAAATCGGTAACACTAGGAGAGACACTCTCAACGGTTTCTGATATGTTATAAGACTATAATGAATTTTCTTTGTATCTTATTAAACACTAAAGTTGTAATAATCACTCTGACCTAAATTTGAAGATTTATATTTCAGTATGCTTTCATTAATTTTATAACTGTGAATTTAAACTCTGTCACATGATAAACGCAATATTTTCGGGAGCTCAATGCCTTTTCCGGAATGTAATTAGATGAGACTAATTATTGACAGTACTACAGAAAGAAAAGTCAATGCCCCCTTGTCCCGATCATCTGTTAATGTAGTTATTAATGAAGTCCAGATTCCTCCAAGTATTGAAATATTGCTGAATAAGTATCCATATATTACCTTTCCTCATGATAATAAAGATGCAGTCTATTGTGGAGTGTATCATAGAACAGAAACAGGTAGTAACCCTCCTAAATTTGCAGACACGTCAGCTAAGCTAGGAAAAATTTTAGGCTACTCAAAAAGGATTCTGTACACTCCAAAGCTCGGGCATTATTGTCCCATCTGAAAGTGAGTGGAGTTCTCCTTTATATCTAGTCCCTAAGAGTAATGGTGAATACCGTCCTTGTAGTGATTATAAAGCACAAAACTCCATTACAAAAATAGACCGATACCCTATTCCCAATATTAATTCTTTTTCATCAAAACTTGCAAATAAAATTAGTTTCTCCAAAATTTACTGAACTTTGGCCTATAATAAGATTAGGGTACAACCCGACGATGTTCCGAAAACAGCTATAACTACTGCTTTTGAGTAATTTAAGTTTCATTATATGCCCTTTGGCCTCCGTAGAGAGGATTCAACTTTTCAAAGAGTAATGGACAAGATATTCTCAAACGTAAAGTGTGTATTTATATACTTGGATGATATATTGGTATTTTCAGATAATGAAGAAGCCCATTTAAGGGATCTTGACATAGTATTTGATATCTTTAATAAGTACAATCTTAAAGTTTCTTTGAAAATATATATAGTTTGTGTTATAGGACTAGACTTTTTCGGATTCAGTGTTATCGCTAATGGTGTTTGCCCTACATCAAATAAGATTTATGAATTGTCAGAATTTCCTAACCCAACTGATTCAAAGAGTTTACCCCGAATTTTGAGCATGATAGATTTTTATAGGAAATTAGTTCTTAAATTTGCATCAATTGTCTTACCTTTAACAAAATGTATAAAATTGAAACCATTTCACAAATCATTAGAATGAACTGAAAGGGAAGAGCAAACTTCCAATCAGGCTATGCCCATTTTCAATTAGTAACTAATAGTAATCAATATGCTGTAGGAGCTGCACTCGATCAAATGATTAATGAGCAACCTATACCTGTCGGATTTTTTACAGAAACTTTCACAATCACAAAGAAAATATTCTACATTTGATAGGGAGCTTCTCGCCGTTTATTTAGCAGTATTACATTTCCGTTCTCAAACTGAAGGCCATTATGTTTTATTATTAACAGACCATAAGCCTCTTTGCAGTGTTTTTAAAAGTAATAATCCAGCTAAGTCTGATAGAAAATAAAGGCATTTATCTATCTTAACAGAATATCTTGCCAATGTTATTTATATAAGAGATTCACACAACATTGTGGATGACTGCCTTCACGACCTGCTAACGCAGTTATGTTAGATGTTTGTGATTTACCTGATATTGCGGATGCTGAGTTTCTAGATGAAGAGACCCAGGCATACTCTGATATGCTAAGACCTTTACGATTACTGAATGAAGAAAAGAAGGTGTTGTGTGTCACATCTACACCATTCCCTAGACGTTTTATACCAGAATCCCTATGTATGTCAATTTTTAATAACCTACATAGCTTATCGCACCCCAGTATAAAGTCAACCCTGAAATTGGTAAAATCTATATGGCCTGACAAGGACTGATCCATCAGAAAATGGTGTAGAGAGTGCTTGTCATGTCAACAGCCCAAGATTCACAGTCATACTAAAAGTGCTATAAGTCTTACCCTCATCACGTTTTCAAACAGTACATCAGGATATCGTAGGTCCTCTTCCCGCAGTTCAAAATCCTTCAGACCCATATATTAGTCCATATAAATATTTATTGACATGCATTGATCGAGCTACTCATTGGATAAAACTACAACCATTAGCAATTATCTCTGCACAGTCTGTAGTGCAAGCTTTCATAAAGGCATGGATATCACGGTTTGGAGTTCCCATCCATGTTATTACTGATCACTGTTCTCAGTTTGAGAGTGAAATGTTTCAAGAACTCTCATCAGTTGTAGGATTCCATTGGTTAAGAACAACCACTTATCATCCCTAATCTAATGGAATGATAGAGCGCACTCACAGAACTATTAAATCTGCATTCATGGTTAGAAAAGAAAATTGGTTATAATCCCTACCTATTATACTTCTTGGTATTCGCAATACTCCTAATGAAAATGGATTTTCCCCATTCAGTGCTGTTACTGGAACCTCACTTTTATTACCAAAACTGATGGTAGACACAAGCAGTACTAATACTAGTGATTAAACAAACTCATCTGTTAAATACTTAGCCAGAGAAATGTCCAAATTAGATGTAAGTAACTTAGCTAGTGGTAGGTGCCATAGTTTTCCAAAGACTTTTATTTCTATAGAATTAGATACCTGTGATAAAGTTTGGTTATGAGTTGATTGTCAGGAAATCTTTGGATGCCCCAAACTCAGGACCATATAAGGGTATTAAGTGCATGCCTACATATTTTCTTATACTACTGTCTGATGATATACATAGTTGTGTTTCTATTGATCTCTTGAAACCAGTAATTGAGCCTAATGCAATGCCTGAACAAACTACTGTTGAACCCCTAGAACATAGTCATACACAGAGGGATTTTGATGATGATGTTAACAATAATAGTGATAAACAAGGCTATGTCAATACTGATCCTCAGAACATAGTTCCTCCTAAAGTTGCAACATCATCCTCAGGTAGAAAAGCAAGATTTAAGTGAAGAAACGATTATTTATATTATTAGCTCTACTCTTTTGGGAGGTAACTATTGTAGAGAATATATATTTCATATATGTTTCCCATGTACGATATACGTTTTCTTTGTAACGAAGTGTGTAGTTTTCTTTTGTCTCAGCTGTTTTTTGTTTATGTATTGATGAGTAAACCCGCCATTTTATTCTTCAATAAGATGTCGTGCAGCATGGTCAATAGACAGAGAAGATAAAACAATGTTTAGGACCAAGAAATATTAATAATAATATTAATAAAATTATAAAAACCCCAAATAGGGAGAGTAAATAAATTTTATATGAGTAAGATATTGTGCCTGAATAGTGACGAATATTAGGTATAATATGTAAATAAATTACCTTTTTCCTTTTATTGCATTGTATTGTCAAGTTATATTTTCAACTTTGTAAACTTAACAAATTTTATTTTTCTGCCACCAAAATGCTAATAGTTTAATTTTTTGGTTGCAGGGTTTTTAAATTGTGTTCTAGTTAATATTAATAAATTTGTAACGGGTCCAAAGCTGTCTCTCAATCTACCCTCTACATTCAAATGAAGATATAAAAATTATATGTGAAGCTAAAATAGACACTTTTTCTCTTTTTTTCTCTCTATATTCTGTGAAAGGAAAACATCAAAATCAAACCATCACTGTCCCTAACCCCGATCCGATGGTTGGGAGAGGGGTGGTAGAGGATCTTTGGGGGTTGTAGGGGGAGGAGTGGCTCTTAGAAGTCTGAAGCAAAAAGTCAAGGACCTTAAGACACTTGTAATAAACCTGGATGATATAATTCAGAATATGTATATGGAAATGAAAGAGAATAACACGCTTAAAGAGGTAATAATATCTTTGGAGGAAGCAAATAAGGCACAAGGGCAAGAGAGAAGAGAAGTGGAAAAGTAAATAAAGGAGCTGGAAGGAGAAAAGAGTAAGCAAGAAGCCAGAATTTCTAAACAAAATATATCAACAAACAGTTGAATGACAACCTGAATGAAATAAATGTTAGATCACAGCCCTCTTCTGAGAGAGACGAGATTGCAGCTTGGAGAAGCCAGATAAAGGAAAACATCGAACAGCTTAGAAAAGAGATTCATTAGTTGAATACAGAACATGTTACCATAAAAACTTCCTTTCAGATGTAATAAAGGGGAATGGGGCAGTAAAAAAGGTTGTGAGGGTGGTGGTACTAGAAAACGTACAGACAATTGACAATAAGGAGCAATAATAGAAAAAATTAAAGATGTTGTGATGGAATGGGCTAATCCACTGATTAAATAGGCACTTGATAAAGAGAAGACAGTGGTAATCTCAGACATAAGTGAATCCTAGGAATCAACATGGCAGGGGAGACTTGAACAAAATGGAGATAGGGTTTTAGACCTGATAAGGAAGCTTGAAGTAGTGTATGGTCCAGAGGATATTGTAAGCAATCACCAACTTGGTACACATTCTAGGGAGGGAAAGGAAAGAGCAATGAAAGTAACCTTTTAGAGAGGGGACACATATAAAGAAATATTGATGAATAAAACTAAAAGACCTTCAAGAATTCAAAACCGTGTTCATTAGACCATATAGAACACAGGAAGAAATGGAAAGGATAAAAAAAAACTTGTTGCTAGAGGCTACAAGTTTAAATGAGGGAAGAAATGAAGAAGGGAAGAATAAAATTTGTTTCAGAGTTCTTTCAGACAAAGGTAGAAAAAAGAATATAATGATAGAAGATTAGAGGATGGGGCCTCATTAAGGTGACTGTATACAAATGCTGATGGGGTAGCTGGTAAGGCAATAGAATTAAAGGATAGGATTCGCAACAATAAGGCAGATATAGTAGCAGTTACAGACTAATTTAAGTGAGGACATAAACAGTGTCACAGTTTTTCCTAAGGGCTTCAGAGTATTACGTGTTGAGAGATATGAGAGGAATGATGGAGGGATAGCACTGCTTAAAAGTGAAAGATTTCAGATAAAAGAAATAAATTTTGCCATAGAAAGTGATTTCAAAGAATTTCATGTTACTCACATAAATACTGGGTCAGAGAGTATTATAATAACGGTTCTATATAACCCACCAAGGAACCAACCTTGGTGAGAAGTTTATGAGGAAAGTCATATAGGTACTATTGAAGTCGTAGACTTCGTTGATAACATTGCATGGGAGAGAAAATGTAGGATTTTGATTATGGGAGATTTTAATCATAGAGAGATAGAATGAATAAAGCTTGACCCACAAAGTGGGAAGGACTAATTTGGGGCAAGATTCCTAGATTGCGTACAAGGAAATTTCCTATGTCAACATGTACTGGAACCAACGAGGGCTAGGAGTGGGGATGAACCATTGCTGCTTGATCTAGTAATCACAGATAATGTGTTGGATATTAAATAAATTGAGAATAATCCACCACTTGGAAAAAGTGACCAATGTGTGTTGTTAATTGAATTATCATAAAAAATGCTTTCCCTGAATGTAGAGGCACTGAGGACACAAGGAGGAACAATTCAAAAAGAGATTACATCAAAATTAATGAACCTTTTGCAGTTATTGACTGGAGGACCTTATTTAACAACTAATCTGTACAAGAAATGTATGACATCTTTTCTGAGGAATATGGGAAGATAGTAAATCGCTGCATACCTTCCACCAAAATAATAGTTATGAATGCCAGAGAGAAATGGTTCAATAACGAGTATAAGAGAGCTAAGGAGTGAAAAGACAAATGCTGGAAAAGGTATCGCAGGAGAAAATGCATAACTGCCTTGCAGATTTTATAAAAGAGCAAGAAATTAATTCCCAAGTGAAACAAGAGGAGCAAAGAGAGACAATGAAAGGGATACCACCAGGTTGAAAACATCACTGAGATGGATGGAGAGGTCTTCGAAGAATTGAAAAAGGCGTTTCAGTCAGTATTTACAGCAGAAAATACCCCACCCCCTCAGATTCAGAGATAGGAGCTCATTTGCCTGTTTTAGAGAACCTCATCATTTCAGCAACAGAGGCATGCAAAGCGCTGATGGAGTTAGATGCCCATAAAGCTACAGGTCCTGATGATATAGCCCCTTATGCGCTTAAGAAATGTACTAAATCAAAATCAGTGGCACTAAGTATCATAATTGAAAAATCACTGGAATCGGGGGAGATTCCAAGATGCTGGAGAAAAGTGAACGTGGTACCTATCTTCAAAATGGGAAGGAATGATACAGCTCTAAACTATAGACCAGTTTCCTTGACCAGCATAGTATGTAAACTTATGGTGAAACTTCTAAGAAAACATATTTCTCTTCACTTGGCATCCTTCAACTTTTTGTCAGTGAGACAACAATGCTTCAGAGAAGGTGGATCAACAGCAGCAAACTTATTAGAATTTTATGATGAGGTAAGCCGATTCTTACAGGAAAGAGAGCACTGGGCAGATTGCATATTCCTAAAATTCCAGAAGGCATTTGATACGGTCCCACTCGGGACACTTATTAAGAAGCTCAAGCAATGGTGAGAATAGGTGGAAATGTCTTAGAATGGAAAAAAATTTACTTAGAAGGAAGGGAACAGAGGGTTAGAGTAAAACACTCAGTGTTTAAATGGAGAAGAGTTAGTAGTGGAGTTCCACAGGGTTCAGTTTTATAGTCATTTTTGTTACGTATATGGAAATGGCCTACCAGAGTCTATAAATTAATTCAGTAATAGTTTGCAGATGATGCAATGATTGTGAAGAAAGTAAGAGAGAAGAAGAATGGTAGAGAACTCCATGAACACCTAAATAGTCTGAATGAGTGGTCATTAAAGTAGCTATTGAAATTCAATGCTTCTAATTGTAAGATAATGAGAATGGGTACAAGCACAAGAAGGCCAAAGCTTGACTACTCAATGGCAGGAGCAAAGCTTCAAGAGATAGAGAATGAGAGATATCTAGGAGTAGACATTTTGGCCGATTTGTCTCCAAAACTGCATGTAAATGGCAGAGTAAGGGCAACATGTGCTTTCATAGCATATGTAAGGGTAGCCTTCAGGCTTTTGACAGAGTTTGGCACAAGGCTCTGTTGGCCAAACTCCATGACTATGGCTTTACCCCTTCTTTCTGTTCTCTGATTTTCAGTTTTCTTACTGACCGATTTATATCTGCAGTTGTTGATGGTGCGACATCTAGCCCTTTCTCTGTTACCAGTGGTGTTCCACGGGGCTTTGTTCTTTCACCTACTCTGTTCCTTCTCTTCATCAATGATCTTCTACAATCTCCATCTTCCTCTCTTCTTGATGCCTTTGCTGATGATTCTACCCTTCACTTTTCCTCTGCCTTTTCTTCACAACCTTCACACCTTTATTTGTTACTTGCAATCAATCTTGTATCACTCTTTCTTCTACTCTTAAATCCAATTTGCAGAGAGTATCTGAGTGGGGCACTCAAAATTTAATTAAATTCTTTGCCTCCAAGACACAGTTTCTGGCTATCTCTTTATCTCCTTCGCCTCCCGATAACCCTATTGTCTTCGAAACTAATGAAATTTACCTTCTTAACTCTATCAACATATTAGAAATCCATATAGCCTCTAACTTGTCTTGGAGGAATCACATAATCCTAATTTATAAATCTTCATGCAAAAAATTGGGGCTTTTGTTTCGTTTTTGTCATTACTTTTCCGCTTTGCAGTTACTTAAAATTTATAAAGGTCTTATCCGTCCCTGCTTAGAATACTGCTCACATATCTGGGGTGCTTCTTCCTTTATTTATCTTCCTGATAGGGTTGAATCTAAGGCAGTCAGACTCATTAATGATCTTTCTTTTACTTCTAATCTGGATTCTTTCTTTCTTCGCAGTAAGGTATCTTCCCTTTCGCTTTTCTATCGCTACTACTGATCTGATGAGTTGGCGAGTTGCATCCCTCCCCCACTGCCGAGGCTGCGTAACACTCACCAAGCGGCCTCAGCTCACAGTTACTGTGTGGATATTTGTAGCTCGCGAATTGGTCGGTGCAGCGACTGCTTCTTCCCACCTACCTCCAGACTCTGGAACTCTCTTCCTCCTTCTGTCTTTCCTAATTCTTATGACCTTTCATCCTTCAAAAAGCAGATCTATCGTCATCTCAGAGCCTAGTCCTTTATAGCTCTGGGGTCCTCTGTACTCTGACTGTTTTTTTTCCGTCTGTCGTTTTCCTTTGTGCGACATTACCTCATCTCTACCTTGTCCTTAACCTTTTTCTTTTCCTTTGTCTTGGTATTTTCTCGCCGGACTTTTATTGATGAGGGGAGTTTCTGCCTGTCCCGGTGTCACACTCATAAAAAAAGAAAAAAATGGACAAAGAAATGTTCAGAGATATTTATGTAACCTATGTGAGGCCAAAGCTTGAATATGCAGCCCCCTTTTGGAATCAACACTTGAAAAAACACGTAGTTAAGCTGGGAAAAACTTCAGACATACCACAAAATTGGTGTCAGAAATACGCAATCTCAGTTATGAGGAGAGGCTGAAAATTAGATTTACCATCACTTGAAGCTAGAAGAATGAGGGGGATATGTGACGGTTTTTAAATTCCTTCATGGTTATGACAGAGTGGTTGGGATCGATATTTCGATATGGCTGGCACTAGAACTAGACGTCATTATTTGAAGCTTTGTAAGAAAACTTCTTTGCAGGATGTAAGGAAGTACTTTTTCAGTGTAAGAGTAGCTGATGATTAGAATTCGCTAAGCAAGAAAGTAGTTTATGCTGACCTAATCCATAGTTTTAAGGACAAGTATGATAAGTATCACTTAGTACAAAATGGAACCGACCAGGAGATGGGAAGTTACTAATTTGGGGCTCTTTCTCGTAAGCACAATTGCATAATTATAATTAGGTACTTACATTCATACATACATACATACATATATACATATGTAAGGTATTGAGAATAAGCAGCAAGTAAACAAGCAAACATTTATTTCCATTTATGTACAATGGTTATTCTCCTAAGATTAAAAGTAACTTATAAGTAGACATGTAATTAAACTAATAAGTAAGATATTAAGAATGTTAACAATAAAGTAGTAATAATAACACTCGATACAGTATCGTTATTATCGGCATCATCACCATATTTGCTTTCCTTACAATGAGAATAACTAGTTCTTAACTTAGAGAACAGAGAAGTCGATATTAGTTTACATATAGAGAGGTTAGTGTTTAGGGAAATTGCATTAAATCATTAAGTTTAGTTTATGTGTGAGCAGCAACTATTTGTCCAAAAGAAAACTATATAGTTTACCTATGAAAGCTGCGAAGGAGGATGCATTTTTAAGATGCTCTGGAATATTGTTCCAGTGTGTTGGCCCTTTAATAGTGATCATCTTTGAACCTGCTTCTGTGTTTGTTCTCTGAATAAAGAGCTCACTGCTCTGTCTTGTGCTGGTTTCTCTTATATCCCTGACTGTTTTTAAATCAAATATCCAGCTAAGATAATGATGGTCCAAAGTTTTTTATACAAAAACATAATTAGCATAAGCGACCTTGTTTTCTGCCCGCAGTCGCCCAAGTTTATTGAGAGCTGGTGTAATGTGGTCATATTTTCTTATTCCTCCCAGGGCAACTCGAGCTGCAAAATTAATAAGCTTCTGTATTCTGTTCATCTGAGTCTTAGTGGTAGCTCCCAAAACAGTTGTGCAGTAATTAATGTGACTTAGGGCTAGAGATTCAACAACAGTTATTCAAGTGGTAGTCTCAAAATTGTCTTTAAGGTTTGTTAATGTTTGCTGGGTTTTAGCCCTCCTATCAGAGGCATCGCCCCTGCTCTGGTGGGCATCAGCCAGTGTAAACCCAAACTCCTCACTGTGGTGTCCAGCCAGAGCAGTAACCTTCCCAGTAAACTGCTTAAGCTCTAGGTCCTGAAGAGGAACCGATCTGTCGACCTCGTGAATGCGAGGCCAGCGTGTTACCACTATACTAGCCAGAAGGACTTTTATACGTGAAAAGAACATAAATGTTCCTGAAACCTTTTTGCATACTTTATCTATGTGGGAATCAAACAACTTGTAGTTATCAAAGTCAATTCCTAGGTTTTTGACTGCTTTGCTAGGTGTAATGATATTGCCACAAAAATTAATTGTTGTGTTTTCTGGAATTTGTGCTATATGGAACCTTGAATCAATAAACATGCATTGTGTTTTACATTCGTTAATTGACAGCCCAATTTCTTGAATATAGGTTTTAATTTTTGACAGAGTGTTTTCTGCTCTTAAGGTTAGCTCTGGGAGATTATTAATATCACCACTAACGAGTAGTTGAGTGTCATCTGCATATTGTACGACTAGACAGTCAGAAATGAAAGATCATTTGCGTAAATTGAGAAGAGGATAGGACCAAGTACTGATCCCTGTAGAACACCGAATGATGCAATTTTTGGCATAGAGATAATGTTTTTAAGATGTATAGACTGTTTGTGATTAGATAGATACTCTCTAAACCAGCTCGGATCAATATTTAGGTTAGTAAAGTTACTTATAAGTTTTTCATAGTTTACACTGTCGGAGGCTTTTGATAAGTCTAATAATAAAAACAAAGATTTTTTTCATATCTATATTATTATAGATACCATTCGTAACTGTGAGCAGTGCATATTCTGTTGAGAGTTTCGGTCTGAAACCATGTTGGTTAATAGCTAATAGCCTATATGACTCTAAATATGACATAAGTTGGCATGCAACAATTTGTTCTAATATTTTAGAGAAAATGGGTAGCATTGAGATGGGATGATAGTTTGTTACATGTTCTCTGCCCCCCATTTTTATGCAGAGGTATTACATGTGATTTTTTCCCAGAGTCAGGAATCTTTTTAGTAATAATGGAAGTGCTCATAATAGTTAGAATATAAGATACAATCATGGGTAGAGCATCTTTGATGAACTGAAATGGTATATCATCTGGACCATAACAGCCAGGGTTTCTTAGGCTCTTTATGGTAAGAAGTAGGGTGGCCCAATCGATAGGATTTATCTTGAAATACTCTCTTATGTTTACATTGGAAGAATTGACATTTAAGTAATTACTCATTTTCACTGAGTTGATGTTTTCTTGTGTTTTATCATATGTATTCTTCCCAACGTTAGCAAAATAGTTCTTAAAGTTTTCCGCTTTGTCTTTCAACTCCGTAATATTTTCATAACTTTCTGAGGTAGTCTTTTCATTTTGCATCATGCTTCTTATCTCTTTCCATGTTGCCGCTGTATCATGTCTAGTGTCATTAAATTTTTTTCTGTAAACATATTGGCAGAGTTTTCTTAGGAAATGCATATAAATGGCATAGAAAGGACCCCATATACTTTCTTAGCAAATATTAGTGAAGCCTTCAGACACATGGACAAGGAAATGTTCTAAAATATTTATGTAATTTGTGTGAGGCCAAAGCTTGAATATGCAGCCCCCTTTGGGAATCCGAACTTGAGAAAGCATATAAATAAGCTGAAAAAAGTTGAAAGAAAAGCCACGAAACTGGTGCCAGAAATACACAATCACTGTCATGAGGAAAGTTTGAGGGAATCAGACTAACCGTCACTAGAAGGTAGAAGAAAAAAGGGGAGATATGGTGTCGGATTTTAAACTTCTTCAAGGTTTTGATAGAGTGGATATGGATTGATATTTAGATATGGCTGGCTCTAGAATTAAAGATCATAGTGTGAAGCTTCTTAAAGAAATTTCTTTCCGGACATAAGAAAGTACTTTAGTGCAAGAATAGTAGATGAGTGGAACTGTTAACCGATTGTGACAGAGTGTTTCGCTCAGAGTCACCAGAGGTGTAGTAGATGCCTCATTAGTTAAATTAGTAACGATTAACTGCTCTATTTTCTCATAGTAAATAATTCTCACTCCTTGCCTATTGCAGATCATGATTATTTGCAATTCATATTGCAGCTTATAGCTAATTTTAAATATATCTTACTTAATATTCTTGTACGTGTAGAAAGCATGATTCCAATATAAAAGTCTCCCCCATATTTCTGTTTTCTGAATGTTCCTTTTCTTCATGAATGAGGACATAATCCCAGTGAGTCTATTAGATACGTTTTTTTCACAATTCTCATATGATAAAATAGCTCTTGCTAATAAATTTTTGTACTATGAAAATTGTTCTTGCTGGTAATTCTGCTGATATGTCATTAACCTGTCTAGATACATTTCAGTAGCTTCTTTATTATTTGAATTATTAAGTTCCGTCTCCTACAATGCAAAGAACGTTCCACAGATTGTTTGCCAGTAACCTATTTTGCCTATAAAAATTCTCGTTTTTTTTTATTTGCCTCCGCTTGTTGCACCTAAAATACTGTCTCTCCCTTGCATATCTGCCATAATTGCTTGTCAGGGACCACCACTACAGTAGCCCTCGAATATTACATGAACCAGTTACTTCTATGGAAATATATCCTACAGATGGCTCGGATTAAGGCCACGCACGAAAGTTTTATCGGTAGAGACGTTGCAGATCAGAAATTTTTTTTTATTTGCAAAATTAATTATGGTAACTAACATTTTTCTTGTTTACCATGTGGTTAAAATGTTTCAGAAAATCTGCATGAGATTATGTGGTAACAGAATTAAGAAATTTTGCATGACGAAAACACGTATTATTTAAGATTTCATTTATTTGCATGACAAGATTGAGTTTTAAAGCAAATGGATGATATTTTAAAAAGAAAATTCCTATTTCTTTGGGATTTAGGAATATGGAGTAAGCATATAAAAGTCTTTTGCTTATAATTGACTTTTATATTCAAGCATTGACTGCTCATAGATTGGGAAGAAAAACTTTGGTGTTGTTTACTGAACCAAGGCTAACCCCTTCATGTTGCCTGAGCTGTCACTCAAAAATAAATGTTCTCATTATTGGTAGACACATGTGTAGTCTGACTGCCTTGTAAGCCGTTAGCTTATTATTGGTGTATTTTGCATAGGATCTATGCCCTTTTGGCAACACTCCAGAATTTTACTTACGAGATTTTATTTGTGGGCACTGCCATATACACGCTCATACACAGGCACGACCGCTATACTTTACTTGCTTGTATTCTCGGGTACTGGGTGTTTGTCTGTAAAATTCATTGTTGCTCATTCCTTTCATTTTCTTCATAGCCGCAGGTACTGCCACATATTGCTGTTGAGCAGGCACAACTGCCATCCTGTATTACCAGTGTTTCATGCACTGCTTTGCAACATGTTGCTGTTGTTGCACTTGGTTGTATTTTGAGTCACTTTTATGGTGAGGTTTAGGGATCACTGTTACATTTAAGTTTGAACTGTAGAGTTGATTTTTATTTTTCTCTCCATGGTGTTGTGTGGTTTTCCATTATTTTTTACTAATGCAGAGACTTGTTTTTTATGATTGCTTGTTTTCGTACTTCATTATTGACTGTCTAGGAAACCACCATGGCAACTGAGCAGTCACAAGAAACTAACATGGAAACCAGACAGCCTCAAGAAACCATCGAAACAGTCGATGAGGTGTGTTACCTGGACATGACGATTGCTATGGGTGAGAAAAACGGCCATTCCCCAAGACCTAAGCTCCTTGAGTGGGCTCATAATAAGATGGCTAAACGCCAAGCCGAGCTGGAGAAGAAAGCAAGTGAGCAGGAGCAGGCACAAGCGAAACGAGAAAGTGAGCAAGCACAACGTGATTATGACCAGGCGCAGGCACAAGCACAAAACAAACATGAGCTTGCGCTTGCTCGGCTTCGAGCGGAAACCCCAGACAGTGGTCCTTCACCCGGAGATGGGGACCAGCCTCATGAGAGGCCAATGTTGAATGCACCGAACATAATGATCCCGAGATGATCCCAAAATGCCAAGGAATCATAAATGGTGTGGAATCTGAGATAGACCTTGACACAGGGGCCAGTGGCATATTTGATAACGAGAGTTTCGACAGGGATGAAGATTTCACCGGCAAAGTCGTTCGTATGCGGGTTGCTGAAGGAACACTGCAAATACTACGCTGCTGTGTCATTGACCTGGATTGCAAATACTACAAGGGAAAAACCCCAGCTGTGGCATTGATTGAGCTTATGTACCCTGTCTTGCTAGGTCGTGCACTGAACCTTGCTCCTGTAACGACTATAGTTACTTCACTACTTCAAACGGAAAGCAAGAGTTATTTTTTTAATATATAAAAGAGGATGTTCACCAATACAAGCAGAATATTGAACTGCTTTAATGATCAAATTCAGGGTTATTTATATGTACAGCTATTTCAGTGGGAGGAGTTACAAACAACCCAAGAGTAATTATTGACCATTAAATACAATTTTAAAATAACTTAATAATTACTAAATGATTACCTATTTGCAATAATTACATATTTTGATAAAAAATATTATTTACAATTTGTATGTTTGTACAATGCTCCCCCCTTGGAAGAGACTAAAGGGCGTCCTGCCCTAGAGAAACAATAGGAGGGGGATCATCTTCTTGAGGGTAGGCAACTCTCAAGTGGTCAATGGATATCCACTCCTCAGTGCCACGGATGCTGAGGAGGAATGCCTTTGAACGTCGTTGTATGACTCTATATGGCCCAGTGTTAGGAGGTGTTAGAGGCATCCGATGACTATCGATTCTGATGAAGACGTGGGTGGCTGCGTTGAGGTTTCGTGGAATGAAAGTTTTTCTGTTATTCTGGTATGATTGTTTTACAGGTGTGTATTTTCCAGCTAGGTGATTGTTGTTTGGGGAAAACTCCGCAGGTACCACCAAGGGGTCGCCATATAGCATCTCGGCTGAGGATGCATTAAGACCTTCTTTGGGAGTAGTTCAGAGTCCAAGGAGTACCCAAGGCAGTTGATGTGTCCAAAAATTGCTTGTGCAGCGGGTGATGAGGGCTGCCTTTAGTGTTCTGTGCATGCATTCAACCATGCCGTTGGCTTCTGGATTGTAGGACGTTGTGTGATGGTTTATGGAGCCAAGGAGCTGACTGAGAGTTCCAAAGTTGGGATGTAAATGTGGAACCCCTATCTGATGTAATATGTTTGGGGATGCCAAATCTTGAGATCCAGGTAGATAGGAAGGCAGAAGCACAGGAGGAGGCAGTGGCCTCTTTCATGGGCACTGCCTCGGGCCATTGGGTTGAGCGGTCCACTATTGTGAATATATATTTGTTGTTTTCTGATGGAGGAACAGATCCCACAATGTCAACATGGACATGGGAAAAACGTCTTTGTGGCTGAGGAAAAGCACCAATTCCAGATTCAGTATATCGGTGGATTTTAGAAGTTTGACATGACAAGCAGGAGCAGGACCAAAATTTAGCGTCTTTTGTTATGCCGTGCCATATGAATTTTTTCTTGAGGAGCATAGCAGTTGATTGGCCGGAGGGATGAGAAAGTCCATGAATAAGTTGGAATACGTGTCGTCAAAGAGGCTGAGGAATCCAGGGGCGAGGTCGTCCTGAACTCACATAACACAAGATGGTGGTCCCTTGTTCGTCTATTGGTAAATCTTTCCATTGAAGAGATGTGAGTGATGTACGACAAGATTGCGTTTCAGGATTTGTATCTGTAGTTCTGCGAGGTGTCTGTAGTCGAGGCCAAGCCATATGGATGAAATAGTGTTTCTTGAAAGTGCATCAGCAACAGGATTCTTTTTTCCCGAGACATGTTGCAAAGTACAGTTAATATGAGATATAGTAGAGAGGTGTCTTTGTAGTCTTGTGGAACATGAATCTGTTCACTTGGTAAAAGCGTGGACAAGTGGAAGGTGGTCCGTTTGGACGGCAAATGAGACACCTTCGAGAAAATACTTGAAGTGGCGGACAAAGGAATAAATAGCAAGAAGCTCCCTGTCGAAGGTGGAGTAATGGGTTTCAGCAGGAGTAAGCTTTCTACTGAAGAAGGCGAGTGGTTGACAAACTCCATGATTACTCTGTTCGAGGACAGCTCCCACTGCAGTATCGCTGGCATCAGTAGACAAGATGAGAGGTAGACCAGGTGTCGGAAAGTTAAGATGGGCTGCAGCAGAAAGACCTTTTTTGGCAGCATTAAAGGCATCTTTAGCTCCTATGAGAGGTAGAGAAACATCTGCAATAATAAATTTCCACATGAAAGTTCTGTTGGCTAAAATTAGCTGGAGAACTTTGTACCCATAAGTAGTGATGCGAGACCTGTTGGCAGCTACCAATTTGTTTTCAGTACCTGAACTACAACCACTGCGGACCATGGACTTTGGGATGAGAGACCTGCAGGCACCTGTGTCAACCAAGAATTTGATACCTGCAATGGAATCCAGTAGGAAGAAAACATTAATTGAGACAGAGGCCGCTGCAGGCAGCGACGACCTTAAAGCAAGTTTATTGCCCAAATACATGTTTTTTTTTTTTTGCAGTTTTTGGCAGCGTGACCAAAGCGGGTGTGATAGTAACAGAGTTTGGATGTGATATCCGGTCTTTTGTGAGAATATGAGGTAATTTCTTTAGCTCGAGGTCGTGTGAGGGCATTGTTGTAGAATGATGATCGAGATGAAGATGTGACTGCAACGACGGCTTCGTCTGGATGGCTGGAGTACATATGATTGATATTGGTAATGTTAGGCGGTGTGCTGGCATATATTGGTGGATGACTAGCTGCTTTGTGTGCATCGAGAAGACTGTCTGCACGGGCTGCCAGAGCTGCATCATCGAAAATTGAAAAAACTGTGATTGTAGCACGGACAGATTCAGGAAGACACTGTTACCAAAGGGCGAGAAGTACATCTATTGTCTGACTGGTACCCGAACTAGCGGGAGGAAGACGGGCAATAGCTCTCATCTCAGCAAGTGCATCAGAAGGGCGCTGATCACCTAGTGCCTGTTTTGAAAGGTCAAATATCATTTTAACTCATTTCTCTGGAGATAGAGAGAATTTCTTCAAGAGTAAGGTTTCTATTCCTGGTATGCAATGGCGTTGTTACCCTGGGATTCCAACCAGTCTGATATCTGGGGACAGAGTGTGTCAGGAATGGAAGATAAAACATGATCAGCATGTGTTCTGGAATTTGTGATCCTCTTTAAACGAAATTGTACTGCTGCACGTCGGAACCAGATGTGGGAGTCGATGGTGGAGAACGTCGTGCGTTTGACGTTAGCAATAAGGTCTGTTGACACTGTAGAAGGTTTGATGTCTGTCATGGCATGAGTGAGAGATAGAAACACTCCAGGGTCACCAATGTAACGACTATAGTTACCTCACTACTTCAAATGGAAAGCAAGAGTTATTTTACTTAATATATAAAAGAGGGTGTTCACCAATACAAGCAGAATATTGAACTGATTTAATTATCAAATTCAGGGTTATTTATATGTACAGCTATTTCAGTGGGAGGAGTTACAAATAACCCAAGGGTAATCATTGACCCATTAAATACAACTTTAAAATAACTTAATAATTACTAAATGATTACCTATTTACAATAATTACATATTTTGATTAAAAAAAATATTATTTACAATTTGTACGTTTGTACACTCCTGTCTTCCAGGCCGACCTCTACCATGAGGACATTTCTCACTGGAACATCCCTCGGGCAAAGTCACAACAAGCCATTTCAGCAGCAACTGTTGGCTATAACGCCAGGAATTTGAACGATTCTCCAACTGACTCCATTGAGTCGGCTGCAGTTAGTGCCCGTAATGTGGAATGAGGAGAGTTTCCCCCTCCATACCAGATGATGCCCCTTTAGAGCCACTGAAGTCCTGACCAGACTTTGCAAAGCTGCAGCAAGACTCCCCCAGCCTCAAACACTGGATGCAACAGGCCACAGAGGGAAGAGCCTTCACTGTGAGAGGAGGAGGCCTGATAACTTGCGCCCTTACAGACGGAGTCCTTCGTAGGCATGTGACTAAAGATGGCCATACCTTTAAACAGTTCATGGTGCCCGCTTCGTTGCACCACAGGCTATGTATGTGGCACACCACTTACCTCTTAGTGGACACAGAGGCAAAGCAAAAACTCGGCACGTCCTTTAGATGGCTTCTATATGGCCAAACATGTATGCCATGGTAGACAGATATGTGGGCTCCTGCCCTGTCTGTCAATCCACCTTTATGGCACTGGAACCGAAAATCCCCATGGGCATAACTAAGCTCTCAACGGTGCTATTTTCCAAGGTCGCTATTTACATATTAGGTCCTATTAAGCTAGCTTCGTCCAATGTTTGCAAAAGATATTGATAGATAAAACCAATCAATGGGACAAATACGTCCCCACTACACTTTAGTCCTTCAGAAACACGCCCCACGACACTACTGGATACTCGCCTTTCGAGCTGATTCACAGTCATATGGTCAGAGGCCCAGTGGAATGCTGGCAGAATGTTGGGACTTGCATTCCATCAAGGATGACGATAGGGATGTCCATGAGTATACTTTGAGTTTTCATCCTGTCTCAAAAAGGGCTTGAAAACTGCACAATTAGCCATTAAAGGCCACCAGTAGACTACCGAGCTCCTTAGTGACAAGCGCGCCCGGCGTTGTGCCCTGACACCCGGAGATCGAGCTCTGCTACTTCTTCCAACAGATACTCGCAAGCTAATGCTACTTTGTAAGGGACCGTACACTGTGATACACTGAGTGACTCCTGACAATAATGTGTTAAATGTTGATGGCAATAACTGGAAATTCCACATTAACTAGCTGAAGCTGTATCGTGATGACCCGGAGGCCCACAGGGATCCTACGCTGGCACTTTCAGCAGCCCCTATGGGTACCCTAAGCATTAACAGTACCTCTGAGGTTGCAGCAATGCAGGTGCTCCATTATAGCCACCCCTTACCTCCTATATTGGAAAACTCATCCCTTGCGGTGGTGACAGATTTACTGGAATGGAGTTTCTCGGAAGAAGCCCCTCTGGCCACAGCCACCGCCCTTGCATTTGAAGACATAACCTTAACTTTTGATGATGGTAATGATCCTGCCACTCCCACATATCAAAAGGAAAGTGTGAGTAATTGCATTATTAACTCCAGACAGCAACCGAGTTAGCGGGAACAGTTGAACAAGCTATTAGAGGACTACGAGAACATCTCAACCACCTCCCAGGCACTACTGCTACCCTTGAGAATCATGTCAAATTGACCGACCCTGAGCCATTTTGGCATTCCTATGGCATTCCTCACCAGCTGTCAGTACAGCTGAAGGAAGATCTTGACATTTGGGTCTGCCTCGGAATACTTGAAAAGAACGTAAGCGAGATGGCAGTAACAGGTTCTGCCTTGACTGTCGTAAGCTTAACTCCCACACCATAAATGATGAAGAGTCCATTGCCGACACCGAGCATATTTTCTTGTTGCTCTCCTGAGCCTGCTACCTCTCCAAATTGGATCTCGTTGCTCTCCCAAGCCCACTACCAGTCAAAAGTGGATGTGGCCCATGGATTTTGGCAAGTCACACTTAGTGAGACTACCAAGCCTCTAACAGCCTTTTCCACATGATGCGATCTACACCAATTCAGTGTCATGCCTTTTGGTATGGTGAATGTGTATGGCTGCTTCAGCAAACCCATGAGGACAGTATTGCAGGACTTCAACAATGTTTATTGCATTATAGACGACATCCTTGTGCATTCTCAGGATTCTTCATTGAACCTCTTGACTTTTCGTAGAGTTCTTGTTCATCTGAACCAGCGTGGACTTTATTTAAATCCTTCCAAATGCGAAATAGGTTTCACACAATTGCAGTATATCAGCCACTTGGTCGGAGAAGGAGTTATGTCCCCTTTACAGGACAAGGTGCAAGCTATTAAGGATATGGAGAAACCTGCTACTGTCACTCAACTGAGATCATTCCTGAGTAGCGTCGGCTACTACCAACGGTTCATTCCACATTTTAATACTATCACTGTCCCTTTGCAGCAAATGACCTTCTCAAAGCAAGGTAAAACCTCCCCTGTCCAATGAACAGACGAAGTGAAGAGAGCATTTTTCAAGTTCCGAGAAGCATTGGCGGGTGAGCCAGTATTAACACTGGTAAGCCCTGATTTTCTCTTTATCTTGCAGACCGATGCCTCACGCAAAATGCCTGGGTGCTGTGCTCTTGCAAGCCCGGTTGGACAACTCAGCATAAGTAGTTCCAGTGTGATTTGCAAACTGCAGACTTCGCTATGCAGAGCAGAATTACTCGGCATGGAGAAGGAATCTCTGGCTGCATTTTGGGTCATAAAAGAAATTTGAAGTCCATCTGTATGGCCAACGTTTTACACTGAGAACTGACCACCATCTTCTCCTATATTTACAGACTGCAGACAAGCTGAATCCTTGCCTCAAAAGAAGGGCACTTTACCTGAATCTTTTCAAATTCACTGCTCAAAATGTTGATGGAAAGGACAATGATCTCGCTGATCTACTAAGTCAACAGTCGTTACCCTCAAATGAGGAAGCTGGTGCTGTTAGCCTCAGTTTGACTAGTCTGTAAAGAATTTTTCTGATGTGCTGTTTATTTTCATGTTTATCTATTATGTCTTTAATACTATACTTCTTTATTTCAGCTTAAATTGTATTTCAATTTGTATGTGTAAAATGAGTTTTACTTAGTTTTCTTTAGTATAGTGTGTTTATGCACTTGTGTGGAATGTATCCATTTGTAATAACATTATTCCTAATAGAAGAGGAAGAATATTTTTTTGATTGCAGTTTTATATTTCCTTCTGTGGGACTTTGAAAGCTAGAATATGGTAGAAACTTTAAGATTAGCGTTGAATAGCTGAAGCTGTTTTAAATCCAGTTGCCACTGTTATTGACGACTTGGTTCAAATTTTCTTTTTACTTATCTTGTACTTTTTTTTATTGCCTTATTGCGTGTGAAGAATTCTTAAACTTAGATATTGATATTCTCTGATATTTAATTGTGAGCTTAATTTTCTTTAAATTTGAATTTGATTATATTCCTTTTATGTTTTGCATGTCATTTAACGTTTTTTTTTTAATTGTTCATTTGTTCTTTTCCATTAGAGGGATCTCTCATCCTGCATTATAACACTGAAGTCACCATAACATCCACTGTTCTGTTTTTGCCTTCTGTAGTAGAATTATGCTAATTCAATATTCTCTAGAAAGGGCCTTTGTGACAGAGAGTTTTGCTTAGTCACCAGAGGCTGTAGTAGATGCCTTATTAGTTAATATAGTAACTATTAAATGTTTTTTTTCCTCTTACTAATATAATTTTCACTCCTTGCTTTTTGCAGATTATGAGTATTTGCAATTTATATTTCCGTTTATGGCGAGTTTTAAATATATCTCATTTAATATTCTTGTACGTGTAGAAAGCATGATCCCGATATAAAAGTCTCCCCTATATTTCTGTTTCCTGATCATTCTTTTTCTTCATGAATGAGCCTATAATCCTAGTGAGTCCATTAGATGCGCCTTCTTCTCAATGTTCTCATGATAAAATAGTTCTTGCTAATAAAGATTTTATATTTTAAAAAATTGTCTTGCTGATAATTTTGTTATAAATTTGACCCTGCTGATGTCATTAGCCTGCTTAGATACATTTCAGTAGCTTCTTTATTATTTGAATAGTTAAGTTCCATATCCTACAACCCAAAGAATGTTCTAGAGATTGTTTGCCAGTAACCTATTTTGACCAAAATAATTCTCTTTTTTTTATTTGCTTCCGCTTGTTGCACCTAAAATACTGTCTTTCCCTTGCATCTCTGCCATAATTGCTTGTTAGGGACCACCACTACAGTAGCCTTCGAACATTATATGAATCAGTATTTATCTGGAAATAAATCCTACAGATGACGTCACCAGGAGGGACATGAATCGTCCTCATTTGGCGGCCAAACATCCCAGAGGCAAGATCTCGCCTCAGCAGTTACGCTTATTTCAAATCTTATTTATGTGGCGTCTTCACGGGAATTTATCTGGCACATACAAGGTGAGGGATAGTGTATGGTAAAGCTCGTTGGCCAAGCAAACTGGGAATTCGAGAAACTGGATAAATTTGTTACTGGTCAAATAGTTGACTGGTCAACTCCTACGAGAATTTTCTTAGCTTCCATTCCCAAACAAAATGAACTTTTGTAGATTACCTAAGTGGAATCTCATTTCCCAAGCTTAATTCCTTGACCTGGAAATTACCGCCGATATACATCGATAAGAAATTTCTTTCATTGAATGAGCCAAATAAAAATCTCATCCTCAGAAGATTGGTTATGACCACATAAAAATCTACCTCTTTTCCCAACGAATTCTAATTTCATTTCACTACTTTCTATCGTCGTAAATAAAGTGTTTTACATCAAAAACTCGTGAATAAAGTTATTTACTATATAAATTGCAAGTAATTAATCATTTAACTAAAGCATTTTATGCTATAAGCCACAAATAAATAAAAAGTAATCTTACCCTGTTGGCTTTGCAAATGTTGCATGTTAACCCCAAATTAATGAATTCATACTGTATTTATCTTGCTGATTCTTTATATATTGGGATAATGCGTTTTGAGTTATAAGTTGCAAATACTTCAAAAGGTAGTTTTGCTCCTTTTTCATTGCAAATACTTCTTGATAACCAAAATTGAATGAACACTATTTATCTCGTAGATTCTTCCTTTATCGTAAATAGAGTTTTTTACCATATAAATTGCAAAATATTAATAAACATTGCAACTTTTGTGGTTCCCCACAATATAAGAAATACATACTGTATTTGTCTTGCTTATTCTTCATTTATTGTGAATAACTTGTTTTCCTCTTATGCTGGCAAATAATTAATGGTTTTGTATGCTCTTACGGTAGCATAAATATTTCTGGCTAGCTGTGACTAACCAATATATTTTCATCCTGTAGAATATAATTAGAAACTCATTATTTGTATGCTCGTGCTTTCGGTTTTCCCATAATCAACGGTGTGTTCTTTCTGTTTCTGCAATTGCAGTGTCCTCTATTCTATTCTGCCTGTGTGACAGATTTAATCGTCGAGTTGAGGCCAAAGTCTTGGTATAGATCTGTGGTGCCAAGTTTTGAAATCATGCTCACCACCTCCGGAATTCAAGGCAGCAGTCCATACATTTAAAATTCAAAATTTGTTACGGCTCCACAAATTAATTCAATTTTTTGCAATGTGTCATTGCATTTCCAAAATTAAAAGAAAGTTGAATTCTGAGTTTCATTTAACCTAGTACTGGTAGGCCGGGTGGGGTGTTCAAGTACAGTCATATCTGTCCTGTCTGTTTGTGAGCTCTTAACCGAATTCAGTACTTTGAGTTCCCTTAGTAAAACAGAAAATTAACATCCTCCCCACTCCACAAAAATTTAGCGCCCAAACAGGGACTCAAACAGACAGACTGATTTTGATAAATTTACTTTTACTTTGCTTTTTAACATTGCACATAAAACCCGAATACCATTGGCTCGGATTAAGGGATTAAGGCTGCACAAAACTTTTATCGCTAGAGACGTTGCGGATCAGAAATTTTTTCTTATTTGCAAAATTAATTATGGTAACTAACATTTTTCTTGTTTACCATGTGGTAACAATATTTCAGAAAATCTGCATGAGATTATGTGGTAACAGAATTAAGAAATTTTGCATGATGAGAACACGTTATTTAAGATTTCATTTATTTGCATGACAAGATTGAGTTTTAAAGCAAAAGGATGATCTTTGTTAAAAAAATTTCCTATTTCTTTGGGATTTAGGAATATGGAGTAAGCAAATTAAAGTATTTTGCATATAATTGGGTTTTATATTCAAGCATTGACTGCTCATAGATTGGGAAGAAAAACTTTGGTGTTTTTTACTGAAACTAGGCTAACCCCTTCATGTTGTCTGAGTTGTCACTCAAAAATAAATTTTCTCATTATTAGTAGACACATATGCAATCTGGCTGCCTTGTAAGCCGTTAGCTTATCTTTGGTGTATTTTGCGTAGGATCTATGCCCTTTTGGCAATACTCCAGAATTTTAGTTACGAGATTTTAATTGTGAGCACTGCCATAGACACACTCATACACAGACACGACCACTATACTTTACTTGCTTGTATTCTCGGGTACTGGGTGCTTGTCGGTAAAATTCATTGTTGCTCATTCCTTTCATTTTCATCATAACCGCAGGTACTGCCACATATTGCAGTAGAGCAGGCACAACTGCCATCCTGTATATCCAGTGTTTCATGCACTGTTTTGCAACATTTTGCTGTTGTTGCACTTGATTGTATTTTTAGTCACTTTTATGGTGAGGATTAGGAATCACTGTTACATTTAAGTTTGAACAGTAGTGTTGAATTTTTTTTTTTTGTCCTTGGTGTTGTGTGGTTTTTCATTAATAATTACTAATATAGAGATTTGTTTTTTGTGGTTGTTTATTTTGGTACTTCATTATTGACTGTATAGGAAACCACTATCTCAACTGGGCAGTCACAAGAAACTAGCATGTAAACCAGACAGCCTCAAGAAACCATCAAAACATTCGATGAGGTGTGTTACCTGGACATGACGATTGCTATGGGAGAGAAAAACAGCCATTCCCCAAGACCTAAGCTCCTTGAGTGGGCTCATAATAAGATGGCTAAACGCCGAACCGAGCTGGAGAAGAAAGCATGTGAGCAGGAGCAGGCACAAGCAAAACAAGAAAGTGAGCAAGAACAATGCAATTACGACCATGTGCAGGCACAAGCACAAAACGAACATGAGCTTACACTTGCTCGGCTTCGAGCAGGAACCCCAGACAGTGGTCCTTCACCCGGAAATGGGGACCAGCTTCATAAGAGGCCCCTCCAATATGGAAATACGAGGACGATGGCAGGCAAAAGCTCGATACGCACATCAGCTCTTATGAAACTCTTGCTATAGCTAGCAAAGGGACAGAGGCTAAGAAAAGTAGTTGGCTGCTCGCCTCCACGCCACCACATCTGCTTGCCTTGGTCATTGAACTCGACCAAATAAAACTGAGGGACTACGAGAAGATAAAAGCACAGTCCTTGCATCACAGAACTTTTCACCAGCTGAGTGCCGTGCTAGGTATGTTTCCGCATATCCATTGAAGGAGGAGAACTGTAGTACCTTTGGCAAACGCAAGGCTCATCTCTTTAATGATTAGTTGCGAGTCGCAAAGTTCCTCTTGAGAAGTGGTATCAGTTCTTGATGTTTACTTCAATTGCCAATGACGTCCCTACAGATGCTATTGCATATATAAGAACTCAGCTTATGGATGGGATCTACAACGAGAAAAGATTAGCCGCTGTGGATGAGTACCTCCAGCACAACCAGCCTGTAGTACGTCTCTGTGTCCTTATGAGTGCAAGAAGGGCTTGTCCCATGGCTTGTCCTGAGAGTTTCATCACCCCCACAGTCGGCCATGATTCTCACCAGAGGGTAGATCACAGGAACAGGAAGCACAAGGGCTCTTCTCAGAACTTTAATCATCCAGTTCATCCTTCTCACACTCCTAAGCCTTATTACAGCCATGTACCCACACTCAAGAAGGGCGACTCGGTAAGACCTAAGCCTCAGCAGTTTAGGAGCAAGTACAATTACCCTGCTCCACCTTCCAAGGGTTTTCAGCCAAACTCTAAGAGCCACCACACTCTCTCTCACAGCGGTGGCCTGTATAACCATCTGGCCACTCACTCGGCTCATGCCGTAGAAACAAGGCCAGAAAGGGCCACTGAGAATAACGCTGAGGAACCACCATACAAACTTGCCAATGTTGAATGCACCGAACATAATGATCCTGAGATGATCCCAAAATGCCTAGTAACCATAAATGGTGTGGAAGCTGAGATAAACCTTGACACAAGGGCCAGTGGCATATTTGATGACGAGAGTTTCGTCAGGGATGAAGATTTCACCGGCAAAGTCGTTCGTATACGGGTTGCTGAAGGAACACTTCAATACGACGCTGCTGTGTCATTGACCTGGATTGCAAATACTACAAGGGAAAAGCCCCAGATGTGGCATTGATTGAGCTTATATACCCTGTCTTGCTAGGACGTGCACTAAACCTAACTCCTATCTTCCAGGCCGACTTCTACCATGAGGACATTTCTCACTGGAACATCCCTCGGGCGAAGTCACAACAATCCATTTCAGCAGCAACTGCTGGCTCCAACAGCAGGAATTTGGACGATTCTCAAACTGACTCCATTGTGTCTGCTGCAGTTAGTACCCGTATTGTGGAACGAGGAGATTTTCCCCCTCCATTACCAGATGATGCCTCTCTAGAGCCACTGAAGTCCTGACCAGACTTTGCAAAACTGCAACAGGACTGCCCCAGCCTCAAACACTGGATGCAACAGGCCACAGAGGGAAGAACCTTCACTGTGAGAGGAGGAGGCCAGATCACTTACGCCTTTGAAGATGGAGTCCTTCGTAGGCATGTGACTAAAGATGGCCACACCTTTAAACAGTTCATGGTGCCCGCTTCGTTGCACCACCAGGCTATGTATGTGGCACACCATTTACCTCTTAGTGGACAGAAGGCTTTTACATGGACAAACAAGTACGCCATGGTAGACAGATACATGGGCTCGTGCCCTGTCTGTCAATCCACCTTTACGGCACCGGAACCAAAAGTCCCCATGGGCATAGCTAAGCTCTCAACAGAGCCATTTTCCAAGGTCGCTAGTTACATATTAGGTCCTATTAAGCCAGCTTCGTCCGCAGGAGAACAGTTCCTCCAGATATGCGTCGACCTGGCAACAGGCACCCAGATGCAGTGCCGCTATCTTCTATCACGACCGAAGCATTCACTCAGGACCTATTTGAAATCTTCTCCAGGGTTGGCTTTACTAAGCAGGTCACTTCTGACAATGGAAGTCAGTTTACAAGTAGGCACTGTGAGGCTTTCTGTAACCTCTTAGAAATGAAGCACATTCGTACGAGTGCCTATCATGCCCAATCAAATGGAGCATGTGAACGCTAAAACGGGACATTGAAGCAATGTTTTTGCAAGATAGTGATAGATAAACCCAGGCAATGGGACAAGTACGTCCCCACTGCACTTTTCTCATACAGAGACACGCCCCACGACACTACTGGATACTCGCCTTTCGAGCTGATTCATGGTCATAAGGCCAAAGGCCCAGTGGAAATCTTGGCAGAATGTTAGGACTCATTCCATCAAGGCTGTCGATAGGGACGTCCATGAGTATACTTTGAGTTTTCATCCCGTCTCAAAAAGGACTTGAAAACCGCACAATTAGCCATTAAGGTCTCCACTAGACAGCCAAGCTCCTCAGAGACAAGCGTGCATGGCGTTGTGCCCTGATACCTGGAGATCAAGCTCTGCTACTTCTTCAAACAGATAATTGCAAGCTAATGCTATGCTGGAAAGGACCATACACTGTGGTTTACTGAGTGACCCTTGACAATTATGTGTTAAATGTTAATGGCAATAACCGGAAATACCACATTAACCAACTGAAGCTGTATTGTGATGACCCGGAGGCCCACAGGGATCCTATGCTGGCACTCTTAGTCTCTTCCATTTTTGCTCCCCCACCACCAATCCCTCGTACTCACCTCCGCCTTTGGCACTTCGAGCGTACCCAACATGAAAATTTGCGTAACATTCTCTTTGACTTCCCATGGGATAACAACTGCTTTTGGTCCTGCAACCCTGATCATTTAGCTCTAAAAGTTGCCGAGATCTTGACCGTGAGAAAGGAGGCATACATCCCCTCTTCTACAAAAGCTTTCTCTCCCCCTAAACCTTGGTTTGACCGTGCCTGCTCCATGGCTATCCAGACTAGGAATCATGCTCACCGATCTTACCTAGCCTCTCCTTCCGATTGAACTCGCTCTGCTTTTATTATAGCTAGGACTCACTGTTCTGCTCGGATTCGAAGGTCTAAGGCTTCCTTTTTAAGAAGGAATGTTGATGACCTTAAATCCTCTCCTACTGCCAAATGCTTCTGGTCCTTAGCCAAAAATCTCTCCAAAAACTTCTGTAACTCAAGCTTTCCCCCTCTCATTCATACTGATGGTTTTATAGCTTGCTCTCCCACTGACAAAGCCACTCTCTTTGGCTCTCATTTTTATGCCAACTCTTCTATCAACGATTCCAGCGCACCTATTCCTCAGTCTTTTCCCCTCTCTAACCCTATGCCCTCCTTTATCCTTTCTTCACGCAAAGTTCCTAAGGTTCTTCGCTTGCTAAAAACGAACAAGGCATCTGGTCCTGAAGGTATCCCTGCAAGGTTTGTTAAGGAATTTGCAGATGAACTGGCCCCTGTGCTTTGCCGTCTTTTTTGCCCCATTCTGTCGACAACTATCTAACCTTCATCTTGGAAACATGCTCTAGTTCACCTGTTCCTAAGAAGGGTGACCTCTCTATTCCTTCTAACTACCGACCTATTGCCCTAACTTCCTTTATTCCTAAAGTTTTTGAAACTTTGCTCAATGCTCACTTCTTGAAACACCTTGAATCTAACTCACTTATCTCTGATCACCAGTACGGCTTCCGCTAGGCAAGATCCACTGGTGATCTCCTATCCTATCTTACTCATGTATGGTCATCTTCTCTGAGGAACAATGGGGAATCCTTTGTCGTCGGCCTTGATATCTCTAGGGTTTTTGACAGAGTCTGGCACAAGGCTCTGTTGGCCAAACTCCCTCAATATGGCTTTACCCCCTCTTTCTGTTCTCTGATTTCCAGTTTTCTTACTGACCGTTCTATATCTGTAGTTGTTGAGGGCGTGACATCTAACCCTTTCTCTGTTACCAGTCGTGTTTCACAGGGCTCTTTTCTTTCACCTACTCTCTTCCTTCTCTTCATCAATGATCTTCTACATTCTCCATCTTCCTCTCTTCTTCATGCCTTTGCTGATGATTCTACCCTTCACTTTTCCTCTGCCGTTTCTTCACAACCTTCATCTGTTACTCGTAATCAATCTCGTATCACTCTTTCTTCTACTTTTAACTCCGATTTGCAGAGAGTATCTGAATGGGGCACTCAAAATTTATTCAAATTCAATGCCTCCAAGACAGTTTCTGGCTATCTCTTTATCTTCTTCTCCTCCTGATAACCATATTGTCTTCGAAACTAATGAAATTTACCCTCTTAACTCCATCAACATATAAGGAATCCATATAGCCTCTAACTTTTCTTGGGGGAATCATACAATCCAAATTTCTAAATCTTCATCCAAAAAATTGGGGATTTTGTTTCGTTTTTGCCATTACTTTTACTCATTGCAGTTACTTAAAATTTACAAAGGTCTTATCCGCCCCTGCTTAGAATACTGCTCAAACATCTGGGGTGCCTTTCCTTTACTTACCTTCTTGATAGGGTTGAATCTAAGGCAGTCAGAGTCATTAATGATCCTTCTCTTACTTCTAAGCTGGATTCTCTATCTCTTCACCGCAAGGAATCTCCCCTTTCGGTTTCTATCGCTACTACTTCCATCGCTGCTCTGATGAGTTGGCGAGTTGCATCCCTCCTCCACTGCCGAGGCCGCGAAACACTCGCCAAGCAGCCTCATCTAACAGGTACTGTGTGGAGATTTGTAGCTCGCGGATTGGTCGGTGCAGCGACTGCTTCTTCCCATCTACCTCCAGACTCTGGAACTCTCTTCCTCCTTCTGTCTTTCCTAATTCTTATGACCTTTAATTCTTCAAAAAGCAGATCTATCCTCCTCTCAGAGTCTAGTCCTCAATGTCTCTGGGTTCTCTGTACCTTGACTGTTTTTTTCTATCTGTCGTTTTCCTTTGAGTGACATTACCTCGTCTCTGTCTTGCCCATAACCTTTTGATTTTCCTTCTTTTTGGCATTTTCTCGTGCCCGGGCCTTTATTGATGGGGGCAATTTCTGCCTGTCCCGTTGTCACACTCTTAAAATATAAAAAATATAAAAACCTATGGGTGTCCTCAGCATCAACAGTACCTCTGAGGCTGCAGCGACACAAGTGCTCCATTATAGTCACCCCTTACCTCTTATATTGGAAAACTCATCCCTTGCAGTGGAGACAGACATGGGAATGGAGTTTTTTGGAAGAAGCCCCTCTGCCCACAACCACCACCCTTGCTATTGAAGACATAATCTTAACTTTTGATGATGGTAATGATCCTGCCACTCCCACACATCAAAATGAAAGTGTGAGTAATTGCATTATTATCTCCAGACAGCAACCGAGTCAACGGGAACAGCTGAACAGGCTATTAGAGGACTACGAGAACATCTTCAACCACCTCCCAGGCACTACCGCTACCCATGAGCATCATGTCAAATTGACTGACCCAGAGCCATTTCAGCATTCCTATGGCTTTCCTCACCAGCTGTCCGTACAGCTGAAGGAAGATCTTGACACTTGGGTCTGCCTCGGAATACTTGCAAAGAACGTAAGCGAGATGGCAGTCACAGGTTCTGCCTTGACTGTCGTAAGCTTAACTCCCACACCATCTTTGATAGAGAGCCCATTTCCGACGCCGAGCATGTTTTCTTGTTGCTCTCCTGAGCCCGCTACCTCTCCAAATTGGATCTCATTTCTCTCCCAAGCCCGCTACCTGTCAAAATTGGATGAGGCCAGTGGATTTTGGCCAGTCACACTTAGCGTGACTACCAAGCCTCTAACAGCCTTTTCCACAAGAGACAGTCTACAGCAATTCAGTGTCATGCCTCATGGTATGGTGAATGTGTCTGGCTGCTTCAGCAAGCACACGAGGACAGTATTGCAGGACTTCAAGAATGTTTATTGCATTATAGACGACATCCTGGTGCATTCTCAGAATTCTTCATCGAACCTTGTGACTTTTCGTAAAGTTCTTGCTCATCTGAACCAGCATGGACTTTATTTAAATCCTTCCAAATGCGAGATAGGCTTCACACACTTACAGTATCTCAGCCACTTGGTCGGAGAAGGAGTTATGTCCCCTTTACAGGACAAGGTGCAAGCTATTAAGGATATGGAGAAACCTGCTACTGTCACTCAACTGAGATCATTCCTGGGTAGTGTCGGCTACTACCAACCGTTCATTCCACATCTTAATACTGTCACTGTCCCTTTGCGGCAAATGACATCCTCAATGAACAGACCAATGAACAGACGAGGTGGAGAGAGCATTTTTCAAGTTCCGAGAAGCACTTTCGGGTGAGCCAATATTACGACAGATAAACCCTGATTTTCTCTTTATCTTGCAGACCAATGCCTTAGACAAAGGCCTGGGTGCTGTGCTCTTGCAAGCCCGGTTGGACAACTCAGCAGAAGTAGCTCCAGTGTGATATACAAACCGCAGGCTTCGCCCTGCAGAGCAGAATTACCCCGCCGTGGAGAAGGAAGCTCTGGCTGCTTATTGGGTCATAAAGAAATTTGAAGTCCATCTGTATGGCCAACATTTTACACTGAGAACTGACCACCGTCCTCTCCTATATTTACAGACTGCAGACAAGCTGAATCCTTGCCTCAAGGAGGGCACTTTACCTGAATCTTTTCAAATTCACTGCCCAACATGTTGATGGAAAGGACAATGATCTAGTTGATCTACTAAGTCGACAGTCGTTACCCTCAAATGAGGAAGCTGGTGCTGTTAGCCTCAGTTTGACTAGTCTGTACAGAACTTTTCTGATGTGTTGTTTATTTATATGCTTATCATTTATGTCTTTAATACTGTACCTCTTTTTTTTAGCTTACAAACGTATTTCAGTTTGTATGTATAAAATGAGTTTTTCTTAGCTTTGTTTAGTATAGTGTGTTTATGCACTCGTGTGGAATGTATCCATATGTAATAACGTTACTCCAAATGGAAGATGAAGAATATTTCCCTGATTATAGTTTTATATATCCCTCTGTGGGATTTTGAAAGCCAGAATATGGCAGAAACTTTTAGTTTTGAATAGCTGAAGCTGTTTTAAATTCTATTGTCACTGTTATTGACGACTTGGTTCAAATTTTCCTTTATTTATCTTGTATTTTTTTTATATATTTTTATTGCATTATTGCATGTGAAGAATTCTTAAACTTAAATATTGATATTCTTTAATATTTAATTGTGAGTTTAATTTTCTTTAAATTTGAATTTGATCACATTCCTTTTATGTTTTGCATGTCATTTAACGTTTTATTATAAGAATTGTTCACTTTACTGATAGTATTATATGTCCAAGTGGTGGATCCCATTCTTAATTGTTGTTCTTTTTATTTGTTCTTTTCCATTAGAAGGATCTCTAATCTTGCATAATAACACTGAAGTCATCATAACTTCCACTGTTCTTTTTTGCCTTCTGTAGTAGAATTATGCTAATTTAATATTCTCTAGAAAGGGCCTTTTTGACAGTCTTTTACTTAAAGTCACCAGAGGCTGTATTACCTGCCTCGTTAGTTAATTTAGTAACTATTAAATGGTTTTTTCCTCTTACTAATATTCTCACGCCTTGCTTTTTGCAGATTATGATTATTTGCAAATTATATTTCAGTTTATAGCTAATTTTAAATATATCTTATTTATTATTCTCGTACGTGCATAATGCATGATCCCGATATAAAAGTCGCCCCTATATTTCTGTTTTCTGATCGTTCCATTTCTTCATGAACGAGGTCATAATCCTAGCGAGTCCATTAGATGTGTCTTCTTCACAATTTTCTTATGATAAAATAGCTCTTGCTAATAAAGGTTTTATGTTATAAAAAAATTGTCATGCTGATAATTTTGTTATAAATTTGACCCTGCTGATATGTCATTAGCTTGTTTAGATACATTTCAGTAGCTTCTTTATTATTTGAATAGTTAAGTTCCATCTCCTACAGCACTAAGAACGCTCTAGAGATAGTTTGCCTATAACCTATTTTGCCCATAATAATTTTTTTTTTTTTTTTTTTTTTTTGCTTCAGATCATTGCACCTAAAATACTGTCTCTCCCCTGCATCTCAGCCATACTTGCCTGCCAGGGACCACCACTACAGTAGCCCTCGAATATTAGATGAACCAGTTACTTTTCTGGAAATATATCCTACAAATGACGTCACCAGGAGGGACATTGAATCGTCCTCATTTGGCGGCCAAACATTCCAGAGGCAAGATCTCGCCTCAGCAGTCACGCTTATTTCAAATCTTATTTACGTGGTGCCTTCACAGGAATTCATCTGGCACAAACAAGGTGAGTGATAATGTATGGCAAAGCTCGTTGTTCAAGCAAATTGGGAATTTGAGAAACTGGCTAAATTCGTTACTGGTCAAATAGTTGACTGATCAAATCCAACGAAACTATTCTCAGCTTCCATTTCCATACATAGCGAATATTTGTAGATAACCTAACTGGAATCTCATTTGCCAAGCTTAATTCCTTTACCTGGATATTACCGACGATATGCATGATAAGAAATTTCTAGCATTGAATGGTTATGACCACATGAAAATCTATCCCTTTTCCTATTGAATTCTAATTTCATTTCACTCCTTTCTGTCGTCGTGATTAAAGTGTTTTACGTCAAAAACTCATGAATAAAGTTCTGTTCTATATAAGCTGCAAGCAATTAATCATTTAACTAAATTATTTTATTCTAAAAACTGCAAATAATTAAAAAGTAATCTTACCCTGTTGGCTTTGCTAATGTTTCTTGTTAACCACAATTTAATAAATACATACTGTATCTTCTTGTTGATTCTTTATATATTGGGGATAAAGTGTTTTCAGTTATAAGTTGCAAATACTTCAAAAGGTGGTTTTGCCACTTTTTCATTGCAAATACTTCTTGATAGCCAAAATTGAATGAATACTGTATTTATCTCGTAGATTCTTCCATTATCGTAATTTTTTTTTATGAGTGTGACACCAGGAAAGGCAGAAACTGCCCTCATCAATAAAGGCCCAGGTACGAGAAGATACCAAGACGAAGGGAAAGAAAAACTTTAAGGACAAGGCAAAGATGAGGTAATGTCACACAAAGGAAAACAACAGACAGAAAAAACAGTCAAAGTACAGAGGACCCAGAGATATAAAGTACTAGGCACTGAGATGACGATATCTGCTTTAAGAAGGATGAAAGGTCATAAGAATTAGGAAAGACAGAAGGAGGAAGAGAGTTATAGAGTCTGGAGGTAGATGGGAAAAAGCATTTGTTGCACCGACCAATCCGCGAGCAACAATTCTCCACACAGCACCTGTGAGATGAGGCCACTTGGCGAGTATTACACGGCCACAACAGTGGGGGAGGGATGCAACTCACCAACTCATCAGAGCAGCGATGGATGTAGTAGCGATAGAAAAGAGAAATGGAAAATACCTTACGGCGTAGAGAGAGAGAAACCAGATTAGAAGTAAGAGAAGGATCATTAATGAATCTGACTGCCTTAGATTCAACCCTATCAAAGAGATAAGTATAAGAAGAAGCACCCCAGATGTGTGGGCAGTATTCTAAGCAGGGACGGATAAGACCTTTATAAATTTTAAGTAACTGTAAAGAGGAAAGTTAAAGACGAAAACGAAACAAAATCCCCAATTTTTTGGATGAAGATTTAGAAACTTGGATAATGTGATTCCTTAAACACAAGTTAGAGGCTATATGGATTCCTAATATGGTGATAGAATTAAGAGGGTAAATTTCGTTAGTTTCGAAGACAATGGGGTTATCAGTAGGAGAAGAAGCTGAAGAGATAGCCAGAAACTGTGTCTTGAAGGCATTGAAATTAACTAAATTTTGGGTGCCCCACTCAAATACCTTCTGCAAATCGGAGTTGAGGCAAGAAGAAAGAGTTATACGAGACCGATTACAAGCAGCAGATGAAGGTTTTGAAGAAAAGGCAGAGGAAAAGTGAAGTGTAAAATCATCAGCAAAGGCATGAAGAAGAGAGGAAGATGGAGATTGCAGAAGACCATTGATGAAGAGAAGGAACAGAGTAGGTGAAAGAACAAAGCCCTGTGGAACAACGCTGGTAACAGAAAAAGGGCTAGATGTCGTGCCATCAACAACTACAGATATAAAATGGTCAGTAAGAAAACTGGAAATCAGAGAACAGAAAGATGGGGTAAAGCCATATTGAGGGAGTTTGGCCAACAGATCTTTGTCCCAGACTCTGTCAAAAGCCTTAGAGATATGGAGGGCGATGATAAAGGATTCCCCATAAATCCTCAGAGAAGATGACCATACATGAGTAAGATAGGACAGGAGATTACCAATGGATCTTGCCTTGCGGAAGCCATACTGGTGATCGGAGATAAGTGAGTTAGATTCAAGGCGTTTCAAGAAGTGAGCATTGAGCAAAGTCTCAAAAACTTTAGCAATAGAGGAGGTTAAGGCAATAGGACAGTAGTTTGAAGGAATGGAGCAGTCACCCTTCTTAGGAGCAGGTTGAAGTAGAGCATGCTTCTATGATGAAAGATAGATAGTAGTTGAGAGAATAAGGTGAAAAAGACAGCATAGCACAGGAGCCAATTAATCTACAAATTCCTTAAGGAACCTTGCAGGGATACGTTCGGATGCCTTGTTCATCTTTAGCCAGCGAAGAACCTTATGAACTTTGTGTGAAGAAAGGATAAGGGAGGGCATAGGATTAGAGACGGGTAAAGATTGAGGAACAGGCGTGCTGGAATTGCTTATAGAAGAGTTGGCAGAAAAATGAGAGCAAAAGAGAGTGGCTTTGTCAGTGGGAGAGTAAGCTATAGAACCATCAGAACAAATCAGAGGGAGAAAGCTTGAGTTACATAAGTTATTGGAGAGGTTTTTGTCTAAAGGCCAGAGGCATTTGTCAGTGGGAGAGGAGTTAAGGTCATCAACTTTCCTTCTTATAAAGGAAGCCTTAGACCTTCAAATTAGACAGTGCAGTGATTCCTAGCTATAATAAAAGCAGAGCAAGTTAAATCGGAAGGAGAGGCTTGGTAAGATCGGTGTGCCCGATTCCTGGCCTGAATAGCCATGGAGCAGGCAAGGTCAAACCAAGGTTTAGGGGGAAAAAAGTTTTTGTAGAAGAGGGGATGTACTTCTCCATTCCCATTTTAGAGCTAATTGATCAGGATTACGGGACCGAAAGCAGTAGTCATCCCATGGGAAGTCAAAGAGGGAGTTAGGCAAATTTTCATGTTGGGTACGCTCAAAGTGCCAAAGGCGGCGCTGAGTAGGAGGGATTGGTGGTGGGGGAGCGAAAATGGAAGAGATTGAGATCATAGAGTGGTCAGATTTACCAAGAGGGGAAAGCATAGAATGAGAGTAGTTTGAAGGGTTAGAAGTAAAAAATAGGTCAAGAGTGTTTGCTGCATGTTCGTGATGAGCAGGAACATGAGTAGGATGTTTGATAATTGCTCCAGATTGTAAGTAATAGAGAAAGCAAGGTTCTCACTTCCTCCCACATCAGTGTGAGAGGAATGAAGCCAGTCACTGTGTTGCAGATTGAAGTCTCCAATGTAGAGTACTTCGTCATGTGGATGAGAAGAGAGCAAGGACTCATGGCACGAGGACAGATATTCAAAGAAATACACATACTCGGTGGAGTTTAGAGAACAGTAGCAAAAGCAAAGGAAGTTAGTGGTTATGGAGAGATAGACTTTAAGCCAGAGAACATCAAAGTCGGCAGATTCAAGGTCCATGAGCATCGCAGTAGGAGTGTTAGTGTTGCAATATTCATAGACTCAACCTTTTTAACGAAAACGAGTATACAGATTATAGTGAGAGATTTGAAATGGGTCAGTGAAAGCATGTATATACAGCTGGGTTTCAGATAGGAGGAGGAGGTTAGGGAGGAAAGTACCCAAGTGCTATTCCACAGATGAAAGATTAGAGTTCAACCCGCGAATGTTAGAATAGTGAAGAGTGAAGAAGCAGATCTATTGAGAGGTGCAAGGTTATGAGCAGAACCATTACTACCACCAGGGGTGTCTGCCCTCAAGCCATTAGTGAAGTCAACATGATCCCCGGAGATTCTTCGCACCACTCTATGCCGGGTACTGGGGGCCATTAGCTGTTGACCGTCCATAAATAATAACAAATGGGACGAAAAAAAGAGAAAAAGAGATAGATGTGGGGAATGTTGTGACTTGTCAAATGTAATGGAAAAGCAAGAGATGTGCAATGAATACACCAGAATATTCAGTGTAGATGTAGGCATGAGGAAAGAACCATCCTGAAGGAAGACTCAACCCAGAACTGTCTGGACCAGTCCTAATTGCATCCTAATACCTTCAGTCATAATCTTTCAACGGGCGGCAGTGCCATAGCCAACCTACTAAACATAATAGAGTTCTTTACTATATAAATTGTAAATAAGTAATAAGCATTGCAACTTTTGTGGTTCCCCACAATTTAAGAAATACATACTATATTTGTCTTGCTTGTTCTTCATTTATTGTGAATAAATTGTTTTCCTCTAATGCCGACAAATAATTAATGGTGTTGTATGCTCTTACGGTAGCATAAATATTTCTGGTTAGCTGTGACTAACCAATATATTTTCATCCTGGAGGATAATATTGGAAAATCATTATTGTGTGCTCATGCTTTTGGTTTTCCCATTATTAACGGTGTGTTGTTTCTGTTTCTGCAATTGCAGTGTCCTCTATTCTACTCTGCCTGTGTGACAGAGGTGATCGTCAGGTTGAGGCCATAGGCTTGGCATCCATCTGCGGTGCCAGGAATCGAAATAGTGCTCACCCCCTCCGTGATTCAAGGCAGCATTCCATAAATATAAATCAAAAATTTGTTCTAGCTCCAAAAATTAATTCCGTTTATTTTAATGTGTCATTGCATTTCTAAAATTAAAAGAAAGTTGAATTCTGAGTTTCATTTAGGCTAGTAGTGGTAGCCCGGGTGGGGTGTCCAAGTACAGTAATATCTGTCCTGTCTGTTTGAGTTCTTAATCGAGTGTAGTACTTTGAGTCCCCTTAGTATATTAGAAACTTAATAACCTCCCCACTCTACACCGAGGAAGTGGTAGTAGTAGATAGATATCCATCGGGGGGGGGGGGGGTGGAGGGGCCATAGTGGACCCATAGGTGAGTTGGTTAGTAGGTGGAACAGTTCTGCAAAAAATAAAGAAAAACTTCAAATTGTTCTTAATGGAGCTAGTAGTCTCCTTCCTAATTGCTAGAGGATGCCTTGATTTGATGGAAAAAGGAAGTATTGGATAGGATCGTGGTGAAGAAGGGAGAGCTGTTGGTGCTGCGTGATCACTTGTGACCCCTGGTGGACAAGCGAGCGAGCTGGATTGGATAGGATATTTGGTGGAAGAACAGTGACGGCATCAAGTGAACTCTCTTAGCCCTATTCAGGGTGTCATCACTGAGGGGAGGGGGATATAGGATGGGAAGGATTGGGGGGATAAGCACGAAATTTAAGGAAGGAAGAGATGAATAGAGAGGGGCAAACCCTCGTGCTAAGTTTTTGGTTAAAAAAAATATATATAATATAATTTAATTGCAGCTTAACATGACTCCCTTTAGTTATTATTTAGGAATTTATAGGGAGTTCTCGAGTTTTACTTTATCTGGTATATACAGGTTCTGGTGGATTTCCTGATAATATTGGGGAAATTCTTTTCCACCAGGGATGGTCACTGTTTCTTTCGTTATTTAAAGTGTTTGTTTCTTGAAGAAATTCTTGAAAGTCGATTTTCATTTTTCTCCAGGTTTTAGATGCCAATTTAAATATATACTTATTAAGTGGCTCGGCTTTAAGGCTCTTGTGAATCTCTTCTATTCTCTCTATATATGGTGGTGTTTCAGAGAGAATTCTTCTTAAATTTATATTTTGGATAGCTTGGAGTTTCAAAAGGTTAAATTTTGATAATATGCACATCGGTATTGGAGGGTATATTAATATAGGTCTTATTAAAGTTTTGTATAAGGTGACTCTATTTTAGGTTTTGAGCAGGTTAAATCTTTTTAGCTTCGTTGATACCATTTTACTCTGTATTATTCTATTGTTCGTGTGTGGTTTTATCCCTGTTCTGTTAATAGTAAAGCCCAGGGTTTTCAGGCTATTGGAAAAGTTTATTCTATTATTATTAATTATTACATCAGATGGTTTATAAGCAGAAATAGATAAAAGTTGGAATTTGTTAATATTTTCTTGTATATATATGTTAGAGGTGGATGTGTGCCTCTGCCTCTTCTAAATCCGTGCTGGTTGGAGGGAAAAAAATCGTTTAATTCTAAATACTTATATATTCGGGAATGCATTATTTTTTCGAATATTTTTCCTGGGACTTCTAAGAGAGATATAGGACGATAATTTTCGGCTAAGGTGGTGTTTTTCCCGGGCTTTGGTATAAAAATAATTACTGACATCTTAAATATTTTCGGAAAATAGCCTGTGGATAAACAAGAATTAAAAATATCTAATAGTTCATGAATTGCTATATTTGGTAAATGGGATAATATTAGTTTATTAATGCCTGAACGTCCTGGGGCTTTATTTTTAATATAGTTAATGATTTCTTTGATGTCAGCGATAGTGATAGGAGATATTAGATCGTCCCCTGGAGTTAATCTATTTAAGTCTACGTTAAAAAAAAGGAACAAATAAATCTTCGTTTTCTTTTAAAAAGTTACATATTGTTCTTTCGTGTTCTAGATCAAAGTTTATATTTTCTTCAGCGCTAATATTAAATATATTTTCCCAGGTCTTTCTGAATTTTTCTTCTTTTTCTTTGCTGGTGAATAGTTTTTTATTATTATTATTATTAGTGTCTATTATATACGGCGTTGATTCTTTACAGTTACCCATTAATTTCTTTATATTATTCCAAAAGTTTTTGGGATCCTTTTCTTTGTTTTGAAGTTTCATTATTATATTTTCCCAATTATTATTATGTGAATCTATTAATTCTTTTTGTAATTCCTCTTTTATTGTTCTTAGTTCAGTTAAAGCTTGGGGGCCCCAGAGGCCTCTGCCAATGTTATTTGATAAGGTTAAGTATCTATATTGGAGTGCTTTGCATTTTTCATTTAATTTCGGGTGGGGTAAGGTTTTCGTCTTTTTTAAAGGTATATAATTTTCTATTGCTTTTTGAATTAAGTAATACCATTGCTACAAGTGTTCTTCTATATCTAAAGTTGAATTAATGGTGGTATTTCTCGTGATATCTTGAATGAATTTTTCATCTAGGAAAGATCGAAAGTTATCCCAGTCTGCATTTTTTAGATCTCTTAGAGGGGGAATTCTAATAGCTATTGGTTCTGTTGATAATTTAATTATTAATAGCAAGTGGTCGGAAGTGGTTAAGGGTCCCTTTTCTATGGAATAATTCAGGTGATGATTATTATTGCTTAAAACTATATCAGGTTTTGCGGTTTCTGATCCATGAGTCATGGTTCTGAAATCGGGTCCTAGTATTCTAATTAGGTTATTATTTACCAAAGTATTTACGAAATTACCAGTTACATTAATTCTATTATGACCTAGTATTTGATGTTTAGCATTAAGATCGCCAATTAGGTATGCTGGGATGTTTTTCCTTAATTTTAATATATCTTCGTAGGGGATTTGCATTCTTCTAGGTGGTAAGTAAGTTGTTCCAATAATTATGGGGCCATTTTTAGTTTCTATTTTAAGTGCTAAAAAAAATTGCTAGTAAAGTCTTCTATGATTTGATGAATAATATTTCTTTTAATGGCAATAGCTATACCTGCATTTTCTTCATTTAAAAAATTTCTCTGATATGTATTGTAACCATAAATTTTTATTTTTTCGTTTGTCTTAGAGGTACTATTAAGTAGTATAATATCTGGGTCTATTTCTCTGTATACATTATATAATTCGTTACTTCTGTTTTTGGTCCAAGCTAACACGTTATGTTGAATGATTGTTAATTTATTGTAGTAATTAGCCATATTAAATATAAAAGATATAAAGAAAAAGTTATGTATTTAAGCTTGAGGAGGATGATGTTCTTTTATATAACCCCTGGGCTAATGCATCAAACTGTTTTCTTTCCAAATATTGAATTCTTATGTCAAACAGATCAATTTTAGTTTGCTCTAAGAATTGATGGACATCATGAGGCTGGTAGCTGCTATTGGAGTAAATGTATTTGAGTTTGTTATTTCTAAGTAGTGTATCTCTAATAATTTCTATTTCTATATCAGAGGGTAATTTGTCATCGAGTTTTCCTATTATTTTAAAGTTTAAGTCTTCTCTCAGTTTTATCCTCTCTCTCTGCTTTATAGCAGAGTCTTCGTACTTTTGTTGATCTGCATTTTGTTTTGAGATCTTTTTTCTTTTCTGTTGTCATTTTGGATGTACGTTTGAGGATTGCTCCTAATGGAGACTGAGTTGGACGTTTTTTCATGGTTTGAGAGGATTGTTCTACTTTTTCTATTTCGATTTCTTCATCCATTCTCTCTTCTTCCTCTTCTTCTCTCGCTTCTACCACAGTTGCAGCTACTGTTTTTTTTTTTTTTTTTGTTACAGTCAAATTAGGATTATTGGGAATACTTTTGGGGAGAATAATCCTTGGTATACCATTTACTTCATAGATTTCGTTAACTTTATCTTCAAATGACCCAGGATTGATGGAATCCATCATCTGGCCATATACCATGGCACTAATTATTACTGTGGTCATTTTTTCAGCATTAATAGGGAATTTAAGTTCGTGTTGTAATAGTCTGTCCGAGGAGGGAGGGGGTTTGGCTGCACCTAACATTTCAGCAAATGTAGGTTTGGGTGTTTTCTTTGATTTTCTAATCTCAGCCTATTTTTCTTTTTTTCTTTGTTTCCTTTCAGGACACCCAGCAGCGAGTGTGGAGTGCTCACCCGAGCAATTAATGCATTTTTTTGTTCTGCTTGTGCACTTATTTTTATTCCATCTGTGACCTTCCTGGGCACATTCTGAGCAGATAGTGGTTTCCTTTTTACACTCGTTAGTAGTGTGATCAAAAGAATAGCATTTTATGCATGTATTTATGTGGACATAGATTTCCTCCACGATATTATTATCATTGATTCTAATGGTAAAAAGAAGGAGTCCCTGGTTTTTTACTGTTTTGGCCATGCTTATGTTTTGAAAGCGTATCTTTAACAGGTATTTGTTGTTAGGGATTCTTACTATTGCTTCAACTCTAGTGCCCTGGTTATGTTTTTCGATTTCAGCTATTATTTCATCATCTTTGTGTGAAGTTATGTATTGATCAATACCAAGGATGACTACTGTTCTTTGGGCATTTAGTTCAGGGGGCATTGTGATATCAAAATTATTCTGATTAAAGATGGCAGAAACTTCAGGAGTATTAAGTTTCTCTAGGTTCTCATCGGCAAGGACAAGGACAAAGCCAGACTGGATGTTTATTACCTTATAAACAATGATATTGCTCTGGCCAAGACATGAGAATACGTCATTACGACGTTTGACAGGATCCCCATGGGGATCGCGGTCCCTAATTCGAGCTCGGCCCATTATATATACATGCAGAAAAAGTACAGTTTTAATGCCACAATAGATAGTGATCACGAAAAAAAAAATCGCAAATATTTTAGCTTAATTATTGAGTTACATGTTTATTGGTAAAAAACGAGTGGAAAATTCCAGGTAAGAAATGACAGCGTGGAGTATCTTTATGAGTGATAGTGATCTATTTAATTGGGCAATTAAAATTATAATAATTACTCACTGTTTTCCAAACAAGATTATTCACAAGATTTTACACCTAGATTAATGAACCATTATGTTAAAAAAAAAAAAACGTAGTTGTATCAAAGACTTAGGTATTATTTCAACTGCAAAAAAAAAAAGCAATTGAAAACGAAAGCAGCTTATAGAGACTTGATTTGAATCTAGTAAGATAGTAGTAGGAACAGATTTTCGTGCTTAGGATTGGGTGGGGAGAGGATAGGAAACTACAAGGCGGTTACTATGATGTATGGGGACAGTGGACGGTGTTAATTCACCAGGGGCAGAGTTCTCCCCTCTGTGCTGCTGGCTTAACCTACCAGCAACACCTGCCCGCAGCTCACAGCAAGCTCAATGCAGAAGCTGCAACCACCCGGCAGGTAAAAACAGAGTAGTCACAGCCAGTAAGGTAAGGATAATGAGTGTAATTAGTGGCTTGTAATCACGTCTGTGTGCTATCAGAGCTACTAAGAGCTACTGCCAGACATGCAAGAACACTAATAAAAGGGTCTGTGTATTAGCAGGGCTATTGACAGACGTGCGGGTAGTCAACCAAGTTTCAAGGGAAGTCATCTACAGTCTAATGCAGTGACCAGTGAACTCTGCCAGTTTGAATGCAGTAAGTAGTCACTGAAGGATGTGAATGAAGTCCCTGGTGGACCACCATGAAGGAAATGTAAAAGGGGAAATAGGAATGACAAAAATCAAATTTACGAATATAAAAATGAAAACTAAGTGAGAGGAGTTAGTTAATGCTAACTCAATTCATAGTTTTAAGGACAATTATGATAAGTATCACTGAGTATAAGAATGGAACCGACCAGGAGACGGGAAATTATGAGCATAGGGCTCTTTCCCATAAGTACATTCAGCTAATTACATACATACAAGTTAAATTTTTTTAGACATTGAATCACACCATAATTGTGAACACATGTAAAAGTATACATCGTGAAGAATTGACATTTGATACAAAGACATTGGAAACAATACCAAAGGACTACATATTGGAAAGCATGGCTTGAGAGAGAGAGAGAAAGGGAGAGAGAGAGAGAGAGAGAGAGAGAGAGAGAGAGAGAGAGAGAGAGAGAGAGAGAGAGAGAGAGAGAGAGAGAGAGAGAGAGAGAGAGAGAGAGAGAGAGAGAGAGAGAGAGAGAGAGAGAATCATTTAAAAGAAAAATAACTATATTAATAAATGCAAACCAGTTATCACGAGCTGTACTCTATTTTTGTTATTATGAATCAGTCAGTACACACATACGACATGCTACGATGCTAGTGACAGAGATATAAAGGTTTAAAGGCCTTTGTTGAATAGCAAAGGCAGAAGACAGTGAAAGCACAAAAGTAGACTACATAGCTACCATATAGTAAGGGTCCAAGCCCCCTCTCCAATCACCTAGACCCTATGATCTCCAGGAAGTCTCTGAATAATCAATTTGACCTATGGGGAATTCCCAGCTCCCCTTTTTTAAAGCTAACACACCTTAAGGCCATGATTGAACCTGGAGCTAATAATATATTATCAGCCCTAGACACTACCATTTCGCCTGAATGTCGTTATAGAAGTTCAGTTATAAGGAATGGCTGAGGGAGTTAGAATTATCATCACTCATCACTCGAAGTTAGAAGGAAGAAAGGGGACAGGGTAAGGGTTTTCAAATTCCTTCAGGGTATTCACGAAGTGGATTGATATAGCGATATTCTTATACGTGTGGCTCTAGTATAAGAGGTCATAGTTTTAAGCTCCGAAGCATGAAAACTTGTTTGCAGAATGTAAGGAAGTACATTTTTAGTGTAAGAATAGTTGATAATTAAAATTCGCTAAGTGGGGAAACATTAAATGCTATATATGCATACATAGTCTAAAATGTAGATAAACGATAAGCTTTAGTTAGTAAAAACTGAAACGACAAGGAGACGCCGAGTTACAAGTATAGTACAGTATTCTTTCCCCTGAGCACAATTTGGAAAAACAGGTAAATACTCAGTGTGTGTGTGATTACCTAATTGTGATTACCTAATTGTGTTTACGGGAAAGAGCCCAAAGCGCGAGAGAGAGAGAGAGAGAGAGAGAGAGAGAGAGAGAGAGAGAGAGAGAGAGAGAGAGAGAGAGAGAGAGAGAGAGAGAGAGAGAGAGAGAGAGAGAGAATCCCAATAAAGCACAAACTTCGGAATTCTTTTTTTACTCTTATATCTCAAAAAATGCCTTTTCCCTCTCTGCTTGCCTTCGGAGAAAAAAAATAAAGAAAATACTATATAGCACAGAAAGTGGAAAGCGTGAAACAATTATGTATTCCTGGCAATGCTCCGTCCATAAGAAGCATTCAACCCGTGTTGGAAGAGCTATTGACACAAGCTCAGAAAAAGGCCGTTGTTGTTGCTTGCACTTTCTTATCACTAACAGAACTGATACAGAACTAGTGAAACAATCAAGTCTGTGATAAAGTGAGGGCATATTTGCTCTGTAAAGGGTGAATGAAAAAATATTTCCCTGCTTGATGTTTTAAGAACGAGTACACAGTGCTCCCTCGTTTATCGCTGGGGTTCGGTTCCGGGACCGGCCACGAAAGGTGAAAAACCGCAAAGTTGGAGCACCATATTTATTATAGGTATCTTACAATTATTTTTACCTTTACTGTATAAATTCTCCCTGTACTGTTTACAAACCACTCTTTATTTTATTAATAGCAGCGCACGAGTGTAAATGTATATGAACATGATAGGTAAGCTTACCGTGAATGACTTGATGATGATACTCACATACTCCACAGCCAAATACTCCACAGTCAAATACTCCGCAGCCAATGACCACTTTACGGTTGCTTTTTGAGAGAAAAGAAGATGGTAATGGGGAGTTGCTGTCACTGTTTCTTCTTTTGTGCGAAGATGATCTTGTAAGGATTCATTGCATCGTCAATAATACTGCAGAAGTGCACCGAATGAAGCATATCAACGTCATGCTCCTGCAACAGTTGTTGGAGTTCTTTGGTCATGTTATACATGGCTGCCAGCCATTCGAGTGTAAGGCCAGGTTCTTCAACCTCATCATGCATTTTCTGTTTTTGTTCTTACTCTTCTTCGCTCCCTGATTTTGTCATTTCCTCCAAGTCTTCATCAGTCAACAGCTGCGATTGGCAGTCAATTAGTTCATTCACGTCTCCGTGAGTCATATCTTTAAAGCCTTCTCCTCCTAGCAATGCAGCCAACTTCACAGCTCTCGCAATTGCCGAGTTATGCACTTCGTCAGGAGCGAATCCCTTGGAGTCGTAGATGACTTTGGGCCACAATTTATCCCAGCTGGCATTGATTGTGGCTGGCTTCATCTCTTTGTTTGCATTCTGAATATTTTGAAAGCATGTAGCAATCGTGTAGTCACGCCTGTACGCCTTCAGTGCAAATATTTTGTCAGCATCCATGGAGTCAACCAGGTTCGCCAAGGCATTTTGTGTGTAGAGGGCCTTGAATGCATGAATAATGCCTTGATCCATAGGCTGAATCAGTGATGTCGTATACAGCGGCAGGAACTCTACCTGAACACTGTCAATATGGAGATCAGTTGCGTGGCCACCAGCATTATCCATCAAAAGAAGAACTTTAAATTCAAGGCCATTCTCCACAAGATAAACTCGGACCTGAGGGATAAAGCATTGGTAAATTCAGTCCAATGTGAGGCTTTTAGTGATCCAGGCCTTAGGATTATGTATCTAATATACTGGCAGCAAATTCTTGTCTTTATTCTTCAACGACCTAGGATTTTTTGACTTGTAGATAAGCCCTGGCTTTAACATAAAGCCTGCAGCATTCCTGCACATGACGATTGTAACGCTGTCTTTTGTGCTCTTTTAATCCAGGGTCTTTAGCTTCTTCCTTGAAAAGAAAAGTGCGAAAAGGCATTCTCTTCCAAAATAACCCAGTCTCATCCATGTTAAACACTTGCTCAGGAGCATAATTGCTTTCCTCGATAATTTTCTTGAAGTCATTATATACATAATTGTTAGCTGCAGCTGTATCTGCAGAGGCAGGTTCGCCATGCACCGAAACACTCATTAGGCAAAAACGTTTTTGAAATTTGGCAAACCATCCCTTGCTAGCAACGAATGATGGTTTCCTTGGCGGAGAATCACTGGACTGTCCTGGTTGTGGGTCTTCCATTTCTTCTCCTCCTTGTGGTCACCACTGTCATCGTCAGGTTCGTTTGCACCGAATGTCTCATACATCTTCTTTGCCTTTGTTTGTATGATACTCGTGTCTAAGCTGATGTTCTTCCTGTAATCAGCAATCCACAGGGCCAAGCAGATTCTATCCGCACTATTATCTTATTGCGGGGTGTTCTTCAACCTCATCGTGCATTTTCTGTTTTTGTTCTTACTCTTCTTCGCTCCCTGATTTTGTCATTTCCTCCAAGTCTTCATTAGTCAACAGCTGCGATTGGCAATCAGTTAGTTCATTCACGTCTCCATGAGTCATATCTTTAAAGCCTTCTCCTCCTAGCAATGCAGCCAACTTCACAGCTCTCGCAATTGCCGAGTTATGCACTTCGTCAGGAGCGAATCCCTTGGAGTCGTAGATGACTTTGGGCCACAATTTATCCCAGCTGGCATTGATTGTGGCTGGCTTCATCTCTTTGATTGCATTCTGAATATTTTGAAAGCATGTAGCAATCGTGTAGTCACGCCTGTACGCCTTCAGTGCAAATTTTTTGTCAGCATCCATGGAGTCAACCAGGTTCGCCAAGGCATTTTGTGTGTAGAGGGCCTTGAACGCATGAATAATGCCTTGATCCATAGGCTGAATCAGTGATGTTGTATACAGCGGCAGGAACTCTACCTGAACACTGTCAATATGGAGATCAGTTGCGTGGCCACCAGCATTATCCATCAAAAGAAGAACTTTAAATTCAAGGCCATTCTCCACAAGATAAACTCGGACCTGAGGGATAAAGCATTGGTAAATTCAGTCCAATGTGAGGCTTTTAGTGATTTAGGCCTTAGGATTATGCATCTAATATACTGGCAGCAAATTCTTGTCTTTATTCTTCAAAGACCTAGGGTTTTTTGACTTGTAGATAAGCCCTGGCTTTAACATAAAGCCTGCAGCATTCCTGCACATGACGATTGTAACGCTGTCTTTTGTGCTCTTTTAATCCAGGGGCTTTAGCTTCTTCCTTGAAAAGAAAAGTGCGAAAAGGCATTCTCTTCCAAAATAACCCAGTCTCATCCATGTTAAACACTTGCTCAGGAGCATAATTGCTTTCCTCGATAATTTTCTTGAAGTCATTATATACATAATCGTCAGCTGCAGCTGTATCTGCAGAGGCAGGTTCGCCATGCACCGAAACACTCATTAGGCAAAATCGTTTTTGAAATTTGGCAAACCATCCCTTGCTAGCAACGAATGATGGTTTCCTTTGCAGAGAATCACTGGACTGTCCTGGTTGTGGGTCTTCCATTTCTTCTTCTTTCTTCTCCTCCTTGTGGTCACCACTGTCGTCGTCAGGTTCGTTTTGCAGCGAATGTCTCATACATCTTCTTTGCCTTTGTTTGTATGATACTCGTGTCTAAGCTGATGTTCTTCCTGTAATCAGGAATCCACAGGGCCAAGCAGATTCTATCCGCACTATTATCTTATTGCGGGGTGTTCTTCAACCTCATCGTGCATTTCCTGTTTTTGTTCTTACTCTTCTTCGCTCCCTGATTTTGTCATTTCCTCCAAGTCTTCATCAGTCAACAGCTGCGATTGGCAGTCAATTAGTTCATTCACGTCTCCGTGAGTCATATCAGGTTGTGGGTCTTCCATTTCTTCTTCTTTCTCCTCCTCCTTGTGGTCACCATCTATAGTTCAGAGCCGTATCCCTCCTTCCCTTTTTACCTATCTTCAAAAAGGGAAGGAGGGATACGGCTCTGAACTATAGACCAGTTTCCTTGACCAGCATAGTTTGCAAAGTTATGGAGAAACTACTAAGGAAACATATCTCTCTTCACTTGGAATCATTCAACTTTTTGTCAGTGAGGCAACATGGCTTCAGAGAAGGTAGATCAACAGTAACAAACTTATTAGAATTTTATGATGAGGTAAGCCAAATCTTACAGGAAAGAGAGGTCTGGGCAGACTGCATATTCCTAGACTTCCAGAAAGCGTTTGACACTGTTCCACATGGGAGACTTATTAGGAAGCTGCAATCAATGGCTAGAATAGGTGGGAATGTTTTGGAATGGATAAAAACTTACTTAGAAGGAAGGGAACAGAGGGTTAGAGTAAGACACTCAGTGTCTGAATGGAGAAGAGTTAGTAGTGGAGTTCCACAGGGTTCAGTTTTAGGGCCACTTTTGTTCCTTGTATATGTAAATGACCTACCAGAGTCTGTAAATTCATTCATGAATATGTTTGCAGATGATGCAAAGATTGTGAAGAAAGTAAAAAACGAGAACAATGGTAGAGAACTTCAGGAGGATCTAAATAATCTGCATGAGTGGTCAGAAAAGTGGCTAATGAAATTCAATACTTCAAAATGTAAGGTAATGAGAATGGGTACAAGTGCAAGAAGGCCCAACCTTGACTACTCGGTGGCTGGAGTACAACTTCAAGAGAAAGAAAATGAGAGAGATCTAGGAGTAAACATACTGGCAGATTTGTCTCCAGAAATACATATAAATGGCATAGTAAGGGCAGCATATGCATTCTTATCAAATGTAATGGTAGCCTTCAGGCACATGGACAAGGAAATGTTCAGAAATATTTATGTAACCTATGTGAGGCCAAAACTCGAATATGCAGCCCCCTTTTGGAATCCGCACTTGAAAAAGCACATAGCTAAGCTTGAAAAAGTTCAAAGACATGCCACAAAACTGGTGCCAGAAATACGCAATCTCAGTTATGATGAGAGGCTGAGGGAATTAGACTTAGCATCACTCGAAGCTAGAAGAGTGAGGGGGGATATGGTGACAGTCTTTAAATTCCTTCATGGTTATGATAGAGTGGATAGGGATCGATATTTTGATATGGCTGGCTCTAGAACTAGAGGTCATAGTTTGAAGCTTCGTAAGAAAACTTCTTTGCAGGATGTAAGGAAATACTTTTTCAGTGTAAGAGTAGTTGATAATTGGAATTGGCTAAGCGAGGAGGTAGTTAATGCTATCTCAATCCATAGTTTTAAGGACAGGTATGATAAGTATCACTAAGTATAAAATGGAAGCGATCAGGAGACGGGAAAATACGAGCTTTGGGCTCTTTCCCGTAAACACAATTAGGTAATCACTGTCGTCGTCTGGTTCGTTTGCAGCGAATGTCTCATACATCTTCTTTGCCTTTGTTTGTATGATACTCGTGTCTAAGCTGATGTTCTTCCTGTAATCAGCAATCCACAGGGCCAAGCAGATTCTATCCGCACTATTATCTTATTGCGGGGTGTTACGACCCTCATCGCTGTTTTGTTAAAAGTAATATTCGCTGTCTTCCTGACATTTGCCTCATCCCTCTTGATGTAGCAAACAGTAGACTCATTGATGACGAAATGGCAGCCAACATCCGAGAACCTTCTTCCTTCGTTCAGCATATTTAACAGTTTTACCTTATCTGCTATAGTCGACATAGTCCTTTGCCGCTTAGGCTAACTATCAGAAGCCTTAGAAGATGAAGGATGCTTGGACGGCATTGCAGGGGTTGAAATACAAAAGTGTCACAAAATCACAAGCACAACTAGTTAAGAAGCACAATGCGAATGGCGCACACTTGAGTAAAGCACAGCGCGAACGGAGCACACTTGAGTAAACTGAACGGGCGAGGCGAGACAATGGAAGATGCTGGAAGAACCAAGCTTCAATCAAAAACCAATCAGATCCCATGATACAGAACATACAGAACACAATTCTGTGATTCGTCGTCTCTCACCCATCAGCCAATAGCATCCCATATACTATCTCATGTAGGTGCAACCCTTTGCGTTTTACAAGACGCCGATACCTGTATTGTACTTTATATGGTGCAATATTGTGAGCTACATGTTCAAATTTATGTTTTTTACTATTTTTTATTGTTTTATTATTCTTAGGCTAAGAAATACTTTTTCATCAATAAAATAATGAAAATATTGGAAATTTTAATATGTACTATCTCACGTAGGTGCGACCCTTTGCATTTTCCAAAACGCTGATACCGGTATCATATTTTCTATGGTGCAGAATTACATGCTAAAATTTATGTTTTTACTATATTTTACTGTTTTATTATTTTTAGGCTAGGAAAATACTTTTTTATCAGTAAAATAATGAAAATACTAGAAATATTAATATTTCAACATATCGTGGATTCTCGCATATTCCCAGTAAAAAAAATACATATGTTCGCCAAAAAATCCGCGATGAACTGAATTCGCAGTAGGTGAATCACGATATAGCGAGGGATTACTGTATGCGATGACTTAGTATAAAACAAAAACAATAAAGAATATAGGACAATGATTGTTAGGGTAACACACTGTACACAAAGATGTATTACTCAGGTCTGGTAGCATTCTGTAGTGTCGAATACATCAAGATAATGCCTGCTTTATTTGTATGACAGTGTGTGAATTTACACACTGCATTTAACTAATTAGGCTTACGGGAAAGAGTCATATGCTTCTATCATTTTTTTTTTACTTACTAACACTAGGAATCCCCTCTGTATTTTCTCTTCCCAAAGAGTCAAAGTATTTTGCCTCGACTCAGCCACTCCCCTTATAAGGGGAAAATGGTTCATGTATATGCAGTAGATAGATAGAACACTTGTCATATCTATCCTTAAAACTACGAATGCATTTAGCATTTAATTCCTTATTTTGTGAATTCCAGATTACCAGCTATTTTTACACTAAAACAAAATGTATTTGCTTACATCCTGCAAAGAGGTTTTCTTTTATAGCTTCAAACTATGACATATTATTTTAGGGTCACCCATATCAAAATATCACCCATTATCCACTCTGACAAAACGAAATACAAAATTTCCCTTCTTCCCTCAAGCTTCTAGTGACACTAAGTATAGCCCCCTCAGCCTTTCCTCATAGCAGATATTATATATCGATATCACCATCTTTGTAGAATACCCTGAACAATTTCCAGTTTATTATCATGCTCTTGCAAGTACACATTCCAAACGGGTGCTGCATATTTAAGCTTTGGCTTCACATACGTCATGAAAATAGTTCTAAGCAATCCCTCGTCCATGTACCTGACTGTCTCCCTGATGTTTGCTGAGATTTCATATGCTTCCTTCACTACTCAATGCCATATAGGCCTCTATGCTTTTCAGGAGACAAGTTAGCAGATACATTGACCTTATAGATCTCTTTCGTTCTCTGTAAGTTCCATGCCTGCTGCTGAGTACCCAGACTTGGGCCTTATTGCACTTGCGTCCATTCTTAATAGCTACTTACACTTTTACCTAATTTTGCTTTACCTAACTGTGCTCACAGGAAAGTTCAGTTCTCGTAATTACTACTCTAATGATCGGTTAAGTTAGTTTTTTAACTTACTAATGCTTACCTTAAAACTATAAATGCATATAGCATTTACAGTTTCTTCGATTGGCATTTCCAATTATCAATTACAATATTATCATCGCAATGCTTTAATAATAATAATAATAATAATAATAATAATAATAATAATAATAATAATAATAATAATAATAATAATAATAATAATAATAATAATTATTATTATTATTATTATTATTATTATTATTATAATAACAATAATAATAATAATAATAATAATAATAATAATAATAATAATAATAATAATAATAATAATAATAATAATAATAATAATAATAATAATAATAATAATAATAATAATAATAATAATAATAATAATAAGAAGAAGAAGAAGAAGAAGAAGAAGAAGTCGCACCTCAGCACCGTCAACCGGAGAAAACATTCCTCATAATTGGCCAACTGGAAATCGCATCTCATAATTATGCAACTAAAGATAAAGCACCACATTCATTCCATAAGGTAACCTAATTCAGAAGAGTAAAAATTTATCAAACTTTAAGAACACATTGGAAAACCCCATTAGCCTCTCTGATGCCATCCGTGTAGATTGGTCTGAAATATGTTCACCGTATTATTTTTAACAAAAAGAATTAAACAAAATTACAGTTACATTTCTCTCATACCATTGGTAGTCTTATATGTTGTTCAATTGCCGATTTATTCAGCTAGTCATAAAAAGATAAAAACAAGCATTCTAACAACGTAATAGAGTATTTATTTCATGACACTGTCATGAGAAGATATTTAAATAAAGTACATGATGCATATGATGTAGAATTATTTCATATAATTGTGGTTTTGTGGAGACAATAGTTTTTGTTTATAAATTTGTATAATTTGGATCTGGTAACACTGAAGAGTTTAGCAACACTGAACGGGATGTTGTTTACAGCTTTTGGCGGATGTTCGGGGGTGAAGAGCAGCGCTTGTGAAGTTGTCGAGTTGGTTGAGCTGTGTGAATGGATTTGCTTTATTGGTTGAGTTGTGAGAAGGAATTGCTTTATTTTTGAGTTGTAGAAGCTTAGCGGGGGCTCCTAGTGTAGGTGCTGATTTCTTTTTGTATGTGGCGATTTGGAGAAAGGGGGGAAGAAATCGGGTTTTGAACAGTTGTGAGTTGGCTTTTGACTTCCAAAACGTGCAGGTGAAGTTAAGCTGAGGTAAGTGATATACATTATTTTTTTCTATCTCGACATAAGCTATCTAGGCTTTCTAAAAATCTCTATGGGTGGAAAAGGCAAATTGTGTGGAGAAATTATGAAATCATTTGATGGCCAAGGTGATGTGGTTGCCTGGCTAAAAGAGGCCGAGTTGGTGGCGAGATTAGTGGAAATTAAGGCTTTAACTAGTTCTATACCTTTGTACCTGGAAGGAGATGCATTGGTTCTGTATCTCGAAATGAGTGATAATGATCAGCTAGATGCCAAGAAGATCAAGAGCAGATTGAAGTTGGCCTTCTCACAAGGGATGTTCAAGGCCTATGGAAGGCTTAGGAAGACACACTGGACAGGTGAGCAAGTGGATGTTTTTGCAAATGAGATCAGGCAATTGGCAGGACTGGCAAAATGGAAGGGAGAGGGCCTGAAGCAGGCCATAAAGCTGGTATTTGTGACTGGTTTCCCAGATCAGACCTCCATGGAACTTCAGCAGACAAAGGATGTTGAAACAGTAGGTATGACTGAGCTAATTGCAAGAGCTAGAATGCTAACATCAGGTGGTAGGGTTCAAGAAGTAGTAGCAGTTCAGGCCAGAGGACCGTCATTGATGGTACTGCAGCTAAAGGTCCCAGTTACCGGGGGTCTCGCCATCACAAGTCCAGCAATGAGGCAGGAAAGGAGAAAATAAGATGTTCAAGGGTCACTGTTACAGGTGTGGTGGGCTTCATATGGCAAGAGACTGCAAGAAGCCACAACCATCCATAATGGGCTTCAAGTGTGGGAAGGAAGGTTATATTGCGAGCCGCTGCGAACAGGGAAATGGGCAAGGGGAAGCTGCTGTGCCGGAAGCTCACCTTTAGAAATCTAAAGGCGTTTCCACCTTCATTGCTAGTGATCAGTTTAGTGTGGGAGGAAGGAAGGTGAGGGCACTTGTTGATTCAGATTGTTCCATCACAGTGTGTGCTTCTCAATTGGTGGGGAAATGCACAGCAAAGGTAGAATGGGTATTAACGGTGGATGGAAGACAGATTGAATGTGAGGGCAGTAAAGAGATAGAGTTGACAGTTCAAGGAGTACATCTAAGAACTACAGCGATTGTGATTGCTAAGGTGATAACTAGCATAGATGTAGTAATGGAAGTGGATATGATTAACAGACTCTATAGTGTAACAATTTGTGATGGATTTGCAGATTTTGGTAATGTGCCAGTACCAGTGAACATTTTGCAAGTAGCAAGAGGCAGGATAAGGTGTGCAGTGACAGTTGTGAATGCAGGGCTAGAAAGGATGGCAGGAAAAGTGAAAGCCAAGGAAGATGGTAAGATGATAGGAGAGATAGCCACAAAACAGAAGGCCAGTCTGTGCAAGATCGTAGACAAGGATTTCATTGCAGAGTTTGACGATACTAAGTGGGTTGTGGAGTGGTATATGAAAGAGGGGCTGCCGGTGTTAAAGAACAAGGTGGCCTGCTATGAGAGTGCAGTGAGAGAGCCTGTTAGAAAAGAATTTGACAGAGGTGGAGAGGTGGATCGATGAAGGTATACTGGTGCCATGGGGGATGGAATTAGAATGTGGAGTGTTCCCACTGATGGCGGTGATTCAGCCGGACAAGAACAAAGTTCGGCCAGTACTGGACTACCGCGAACTTAACCAATATGTTATGTCTCACACTGGAGATGACGCTACTGATGCTTGAAGAGAGACCCTGAGGGAGTGGAGGCAGATGAGTGGGGCCTCTGCTATAGTTGATATGAAGTCGGCTTACCTGCAAGTCCACGTTGCAGAGAAGCTGTGGAAGTACCAACTTGTGAATTATAGAGAAAGGACATACAGCCTAACGAGACTGGGCTTTGGACTTAGTTCAATACTAATGCTCATGATCAAGATCATCGAGACAGTATTAAGCAAGAGGAAAGGGATGGAAGCGGTCACAAACTCGTATATAGATGAGACTAAAGTTAGTGTATCAGAAGTTGTGAAGCAGCTGTGTCTGTATGGGCTGGCTACAAAACCACCACACCAAAGCCACTAGAAGGGGGAACTGCTTTGGGTCTGAGATTGGAAAGAGGGAAGAATGGTGAGCATGTTTTCCGTAGGGGTAATGAGATTCCGGAAGTGCAGTAAGACTTAAGTAAGAGAGAGCTGTTTTCTGTGTGTGGAAAATTGGTGGACCATTATCCTGTAGCAGGTTGGTTACGGGTCTTCTCCCAGCCTATACCCTGATCATAAGGCTTGGGCCTCTCAAATATTGGCTGGTCTGCTCTCTTGTAGCAAGCAACTATGTATTTTAATTGCTGTACATGAGGGATGAGGCAGACCTTTGGAGGAAGCAACATTTGTTTTTCTATTCTGCTCTCTTACATAAAGAGGAGAGCAGAGGGCATCAGATGGGAAGACAAGGTCGGGCAACAAACGATGGAGATGCTGCAAGAGATTATAAGGAGAGTGAGACAAGAGGATCCAGTGAGAGGGAGATGGTATGCCCCGAAGTCAGGTAAGGGTGTCGTGTGGTGAGATGCGAGCAGTATTCCCACAGAAGTAATCATAGAGATTGACAATGAGACTGAGGAGGATGGTGTATAGATGAGGAAGAAAGAGGACTATTAGTCTTATCGGAAGAAAGGATCCACGTGCACCTAATAGATTTTTTGTTGGCACCTGATTTATTCAATTCTTTGAGGTGTCTATTTTAAGATTTTAATAGGTAACAGGTTCGAATAATGTCCCCCAGAGTTCGTTTTTACCCTTTATTACAAATAATTGGTACATGGACAAATGAACACATTTTCCCATACAATATTGACCCTAAAAATCCCTTGACATAGATCATTTTAAGATTTAAGCACATCTTGACTCAATATTGGAAGAAACTCACCCCCTAAAAATGGAAAAAAATAAGAATATTTAAAAATATTTTTGTCTATATACTTTGATGTAAAGTGAGAGTCCTTTAAAATCATTTTAAGACATACAAATAAATTCCAAATTCATGCTCTAACATTTGCTTAAGTCATTTTTGCCCTATACTACTAACAAGCACCATTATCATCATCATCATCAGAAAAGAGATCGCCAAAGTCTATCTCTTGGAATTCCATCTCTTCCTCATCATCACACTAATAATCTCAATCCTCTTCAACCATAGTCTCTGAGTTGTTGTTTCTACAAAGCTTTTCCTTTTCTGACCAGATGGGCTCTAACACCCCTCGTCCACCGTCTTCTCCCAGCCTATACCCTGATCATAGGGCTGGGGCCTCTCAAATATTGGCTGGTCTGCTCTCTTGTAGCAAGCAACTATGTATTTTAATTGCTGTACATGAGAGATGAGGCAGACCTTTGGAGGAAGCAACATTTGTTTTTCTATTCCTATAAGAGACCACATGCACTCAAAGTTTTAAACAATAATTTAATGACACCCGTACCCTAAAAGATCACTAACTCTTAGAGAATTCCGGTTACAGGAAATTATTCATCTTAGAAACCATTTTAAAGTGAAGGGAGGAATCAGTAGTGTCAGAACTCACCTTACCCTGTGCAGATGTGAGCTTGACCTTCTTGTTGTTGTGAGCCAGTGTCTATAGGTTAAGCTTCTTGAGGCGATCAAAGATCCCCTTCTTCTGGGAAACAAAATATTCCTGGATAAATTTCTCCTTGGCAGCCCTGCCTGCAACCTCAGCCTGTAGTACATCTGCCTCGACATCTTGATTCATAGGAGCCCCAGATGCTAGGGAGAAAAGACGGTTTTTGTCAGGGACCATCCAAGGGTTTGTGAAGCCTTTGATGGCTGTGATGACCATCTGCACTGCATCCACGTACTTCTTGACCTGGCCATTGGTTGCAGCTCGACCTCCATCCTGTGTGATTGAGTAGACCAGCCTCTGAGTCTTTTCACACTTCTCTCCATTAACCTCGGGGATTCCTGTCAGCATCATGCTCATAAATCTTACAAGATCATCGGGGGGTAGTTCTTCCACCCTCAAAGCATTTAGCTCATGTGCAGTTGGGAGCCAAGACAGTTCCTTTGATTCTTTGAATGCATTTATAATGAGGGAACGGAGTGTGAGGGCTGCATTATGGAGCTGGTTTGTTGTACCAAGCTTGTAGGCACATGATATTGCTTCAGCTAATGTAATACTTGAACTATAGATGAGGTATAGCTCCATACAACCACGGAGCGGTACCTTGGAGAAGGCAATTGCTTCCAAGATGTCTTTGTCTTCTTGCAAATGGTTTATCAATTTCTCATTGCAGTATTCTGGATCGGGAAAACCACATTTATCAAGTTTTTCAATATACAAGTTACGGAGGAATGTCAGTTAGACGACCTCATTACATTCAATCACATGCCTATGAACATAATTCTTCATGCTCTCATAGGCTCTCTGATGTGCTGCTACCTTCTGGGCCTGAAGGTTGTCAATGCTGTCTGACTTCCCACGCACATGATTCTGGTACTCGGTGTTGAATGTGTTTCTGCATGATGGGTGGTACCTCGCTTTCATTGCATACAAGTCATTACCCTGTACTTTGCGGAAAAGAGCCTCCTTATTCATTTCTTATGCCCTGGGCACAATGATTTTCCAGGCTGGTTCTTTGTGCTTACAACTCTGAAACTTCACAAGACGTTCAGTTTTTCCCATGACCTTGATCTCTACCTTTTCACAAAGAAATTCACCGATTAGGAAAGAGGAAGGAACACCGAGTCCCATCAGAACGGTCTGACTGAGATTTGTGCTGCCGTAGAGAATCCTTTATATGTAATGATAATGATTCACCGGAACCAGAAGCTTTCAATTTTTTTTAAGAGACCTAAATTCATTGTAAAATTTTTTAACAGTTTTGATTATAACCAGTTGTTTCCAAAGGCAATCCCTCCAGCGTTAATCGTATCTGGCCACAAATGTTATTCATACGGTAGGGTGAAGTTACTGGTTCACTGAGTCTCAAATCACGAATATCATGAATGCATGAGAGCTTATCATCTGGATTCCCCTTGCAAGAACTAAAGTCTGTAAAATTACAATGCAGAGAGAGAGATGGATCATGCAAAATACATAATGTCGATGGTAACATCTTTGTAGGGTTTTTGGCAGTGTCCCAACTTTTTTTTTTCCATGATTAGTCACTGTATGATTTAATTATGGACCTTAATAGCTTAATTGCTAGTCTAAGTATCTTTGCACTTCACTTCAACATCCATTAAACAATATTTTCACCAGCAAACACATATCTCAAAGAAAAAGGTAGAATGTGATTAACAAATGCCATATTGACTATGACTTTTTTCCCTTTTTTTCTCCTGATATCGAGTAAAGATGTCCTTAAAACTTAAAAATATCTAATTCAATGGATTTTTGGGGTTAAATTTTTATGGGAAAATGTGTTCAATTGTCCCTGCAAGTTGTCGAGTTCAAAAGTTATACAACTTTCTAATGCTTCTTGGGTTCGCATCCACGTACCAATTATTTCTAATAAAGGGTAAAAACGAGCCCCGTGGGACATTATTGAACCTCTTACCTGTCAAAATCTTAAAATAGATACTTCAAAAAATTTAATAAAATAGGTGCCAACAAAAAATCCACTAGGTGTACATGGACCCCTTCTTCCTTCCCAACTATATAACCATATCAACGTGGCAGGTTGGATGCTGTACTGAAAGGAGTCCATCTAGCTGTGAAGTGGCGACAGTATTTGGCTGGTTGAAGTCAGCTGTAAAAGTAGAGCACAGGATTCGAACGAAGGGAGTTAAGCACCGCCTGGGAACATTGCGAGAGCTGATAGAGGAGGTTGGGATAGAGTTGCGCCTATGTTTGTTCTGTCGGAGGAAGGCCTGGTTAGTAGTTCCGGATGAGATGTCAGAAGAGATCAGAGTGTGTTATGCAGGAGTGCCGAAGGTGGAGGACTTGCATCAAATGCATCATATGGGAGTCGATAGGACTCTGTTTGTGGCAAGGAAAGTTGATCATGGAGTCACAAGAGACAAGATCTGGCAAGTAGTTAGGCGCTGCGACAAGTGCCTGTCAATCTCTCCTCCACCAGTTGCGCATGAGGTCAGGGAGCTTAGGGTGGAAGACAACTGGAAGAGATTGGAGGTTGATGTAACACACTACAGTCAAGGTTTGCATTTGTCTATTGTTGATTGCGGACCAGGCAGAGTGGTCATTTGGAGAGAGCTAAGAGCAGAAAATGGAGAGGAAATTGCAGGAGTGTTGAATGGGTTGTTTTTAGAAAGGGGGCCTGTTGATGAAGTATTGGTAGATAACAGTACAGCCTTTCGATCACAGGCTTTGAAGGAAATGCTTGACAAATGGAATATTAACCACTATTTTAGAGCTGTGTATCGGCCTAGTGGGAATGGAATTGTGGAGTGACATCATCGAACAATCAAGGCCATGGTGTAGAGGGCTTAGGTGTTGCCGTTGGAAGCAGTCTTCTGGTATAATATGTCCCCTAGGTCGGGTCAGGATGAAGGAACTGTGCCACAGAAAGCTGTCTTCAAGTATAAGTGGCGACATCCAAGCAAGGTACCAAAGACGGATAAAGGAGATGAAGGGGCTGGTTCCATCAAGATTGGAGATGAAG